>KK502435.1:415188-469669 GCA_000688735.1 Glossina austeni | reverse complement strand
ATTCGAAAATATTGCATTAAGGAAATATTTCATGAAATTTTTACGTACCCGATCATCTAACTTTATTAATAGTAACCTTAACATGCCGTACCTTGAGATAAATTTATTGTTATATTTTATTTAGGTCAAAGAAATAAATTCGTGGATTAAAAGGTCGTACTCCACAGAGAGCTAGAAACAGAAATATTGAGACATTTTTCCATTCGTCCGGAAGTAATTGTATTTTGCAAGCGAACCATAATTCCCAAAATAAAGTTCACTTCACTTTACTATATCGAAAAATCGGTGGGTACACTTTTACAGACAATGGCAAATTTCGTATTGACGCTACGTGAGGTGACATTTTCCACTCCTATCTATCTAATAATTTGGATCTACAAATTGGAAGTGAAAAATAAATATTCACACAATCACTTTAAAACTTTTAGCCCCTATCTAAAATCTATGGAAATCGAATATAGAGCAACGACCGACATACACGGCAGTACAAAATTTGCAAAGTTGCCTCGTAAGGATTAATTTAGTTTTATTACTATTACACTATTAAACACGAACATATTCGATTGTTAGGTTCTCTTTTTGTTTACAATGAATGAACATTTGTACATACATATCGATAAATGAAGCAATAAAGGCGATTATACGGGAAGCTCTTATAAGCCAGAAGTGTATCAACATTTGAGACGTATTATCGTGCAAAACTTTTTCGCCTAGCTTAAGAAACTGAATGATTGAAATTGAAAATAGCCTTAGAATTGCATTAAATTGCTTTTAAGGTCGATTCGCCTTGCGAAGCATTTAGTCAACAGGGCTAAACAGTGTTGCATTCCATAGAAGATTGGTTAGAAGTTTCCCAAAACAAGAAATTATCGTTTTTCTTTTGTTTTATCTCTTTTTGATAAAAGTATTGATGTATGGGCCGATTCATGTGTACAATGAAAAAGAAAGAAATTCAATTCGATTTTGTTTCCATACGAAATTCGGAACTTTCCGACGTTACGTTTTAAAACTGAACTGAAAAAGCTGTCAAATATTGGGTCCATAAATGTTTTATCAGTGATCTCATGAATTGGCATTCGGCGGTTGACTTCAATTAGTGCCTTCAATTAGTGCGTCCTGCCCAATCATCACATCCATTCGTATCCCATAATATTTTTCTTGCTTATTATTAATTGCGTGGCCAAACCGTGCCGCAACCTAGAAGATCTGTTGTACTGGTCCCTGACCCTAGCCTTTCAGTTGTAGGATTCTTACGAATTCCACCACCCGCTTTGGATTGGCGTCGTCGAATGCTATCTATATGATGTCTGATTCAGCAGATTTGTTTTGTTCGGAAACCACTTTTACTTTTCCGCTCATAGTAATAGATGTAAGTTATGTCGAAAATGCTGCCCTCGACTTTCCATCAACCAAAAATTCTTCCACGCAAGTATTACGATAAGAGCTATCAAATTATATGAAGGCAGTGAGCCTTAAATGTGAACTTGGTTGTGAAACACTGAAATTGAATTTACTGTCGGAAAAAGACGAACTGACTTTCCGAACAACCTAATAGATGCGCCTTTTTATTACAAAGTCCAGTCTCTCTAAAAGTTTGGTTTAATTTTGAAAATATGAACCGCTCTTAGATAATGCTTAAATTCAATCTGTTCTACTAAGTTCAGTTTTCTAAGAGACAAGATTTTGGAAAAATTAAAAGGTTTTTTCCTTTCCTTAAACGTCTGGCGGTGCCAACACTTGTAGGTTTTTCCAAGGTGAAGTTTTCGAAATTTGTGAAATATTTTGTTATATTCCGATATTGATTTAGCTCGTGTTCCATGATTAGTCAGTCATCAGTTAGCTACATTTTAATAATTGGAGTTGCATAGTAGTTTTTCAAAGTTGTGAAATTAACGAAAATCAACGTATTCTATATAACTGGGAAGCTGTAACAAGCGTCAAACAAGTTCTACTCAGATTTTGCATAGAAACTTTTAAATTTGAATTTAATTTGTATAATTTTTGAAATTTTGGGAAAATCGTCTAAAGCAACAGTTAACTATTTTTACTGAAAATTCTAACATACAGATAAACTTTGTTGTTACATTGCACGGTATGTTCATTGTCCGTTTAATGAGTCCATATGTATGACGATCAAATGAAAACAATGTCGGAAAATTTTCGCAAAGTTTTACTAGTCATAGGTTTACATTTCGAGTGGAGATTCTATACCAATACAAAAATGTAACAACAACAAAGGAAATCAGTAAACTGTAACGCACCCAGTAAGCAAACAAAACTAGTGCCAAACAACACATGAAAACTGCTGAAAATGAATGTTTGTATGCTCTACATGAAATAAAACACAATTGTTTACATATTCATGTGTTCGAGGGTAAGTAAGTTTATCAGAGAGAAAGCAACAATGCTTTGTTACGTGTGGTTCATATGAGCTATTTTATGCGCGGCTATCGTTCACGTAAAAAGTTATTTTTCTCTTCTTTTTTTCTCTGCTTTTCGTTTCTTTCCCAAAATTTAAGAGCGTGGGTTTAATGAGTGCATGTCTATGTAAGGATTTATGATCGAATAAATGGTAGAGATTGTTAAGTAATTGGTGATGGCAATATTAACGAATTTTTACAATGCAATTGTGCTAAATAGAAAATTCAGAGAGAGAGAGAGAGAGAGAGAGAGAGAGATAAGTAAAAATAAAAAAATTAAAAGATAACATGACGAAAAAGCTGAAGACATCATGATTCGATCCGATTTTTCCATTTATCACATGTACTATAATCCCTATTAAATAAATTGCCTACTTTTAGGCCATTCAAAAACTATAATATTTTAACATACATGCTTCTGTACGATTTATCATTATTTTCTTTTCATTATTGATTTTTTAATAATTAATAAATTATTCTTTAAATGAATATCAAATTCGAAGCATATATTTTCGAATATTTTAAAAAGTAAATTGCATTTACATTATAAATAAAAACTTTTTGGCTCGTTAACACAGATAGGGAAGTATTGTCTTCTGTTCAGTGTTAGCTCAACTCGCTGCGTTTTGAAGAACCTTTGCTGCAGAATATGAATGTCGAATTAGAGGCTCATCTTGTCGTATAAGCCATTTTAACAGGCTCGGATCCGATTTTTAAAGGGCTTTTAAGGTAAAAGGAATCCGTTTTCAAATCGTTCCTTCTCTGGAAAAAAGTATAACCACTTCGTTGAATATGAAATTCCCAAAATTTATAAGAATTTTTTTTTGCGCTTTAATTTCCCGTTAAGTATGCAACCATCACCAACTGTTTCTTCAATTATTTTTGATTTAAGTTCTTGTACGTAATGGCAAAGAAAAGAAATTTAAGTAAAAAATATTTTTGAGAAAAGTATGTAAATTCTAATTATGTGAAACTAGCCGTAAGTAAAAAAATATTGTTAAATAAAATCTTCACATACATCTTCACATATTACTTTCTCTTTATGGTGTTTGTTATATACTTGGAATATCATTTATAGTATAAAACGTAAGAAAACCGCAATGAATTTACATTGAATAAAATTTCTATTGACCATAAGATGCTCTAGGAAAGCACATACTCAATAATAACTTAACAACAGTATAAGAGTCTTACCGACCGTCAGTAATTTTAGAAGTCCAGATGTTTCAACAATAACTTGAAAACAAAAATATGAGACATATTTCATTTTGATCCACAGATCGTACATAATGGGCTTTGCAAAAACTTTCCTACTACCAAATGTATGGGTAAACTTCCAACTTATGCAATAACCAACCGTTCATTTAATAAATCCACCGTTTATTAAATCAATCGATTTTGAATCATTTTGTGAACTGGGCTGAAGATGTCTGTCCATGTCATGTGTATTTGAGTTATAGATTTTCAGAATATTTGAAGATATTAGGGGGACCCATTCTCATTAGTCCCGCGGCAACAAGACAAGTGTAAGCATACCTTTTTGGTGTTATTTTTCAACCAGTTTGTTAGTGAATTTATTGTTGAATTTATTCCCAACCATATAAATTTTTTTTGTAGCCGTGTAATAAAATGGCGTAGTTTGTACCTTCTGCGAGCCATATTCGTAATTGTGTACTTTTCCATTTTAACGCTGGTTTAAGTGCCACGGAAACAACAAGTTAAATTTGCGACATATATGGAGATGTGTTGAAGGTCAACAAGTGTCAACGTTGGTTCAGAAGATTTGCTGCAAATGATTATGACCTGTCAGATAAGCATCGAACTGGATGCCCAGGTCAATTCGATAACGACGCTTTAAAATCTCTAGTGCAGTCCGATCCAAGGTTAACTATACAGGAACTATAAAGAAGCCTTGGGTCTACCTGATCCACCGTACAAAGGCATTTAAAAGAAATTGGCAAAGTACATAGACAAAGTAAACGGATTCCACACCTGTTGTCTGAGGCCAATAAAGATCTTCGGCGAACAATTTGTAATTCCATGCTCACCAGACTAAGGAGAAATCTATTGTTTGTGTTTGTAGTGTTATTGTGCATTTGGTAGGATTGTTCCGGTATAGTGCATTACGAATTATTGAAATCTGGGGAGACAACTACTGCTGACCTGTATTTTAATTACGATTGCAACGATTACAGTTCGCACTCATAGAAAAAACATCAGCTTTAGTAAACAGAAAAGGTGTGATACTCCAACAAGATAATGCCCGTCCTCATGCAGCGAAGATTACTCAAGAGAAAATTAAGTAGTTGGGCTGGGAACTTCTACCGCATCTTCCATACTCTCCAGACCTAGCACCGTCGGACTACCATCTGTTCAGATCACTGGAGCATTCGTTACGAAATAAGAATTTTAATTTCTTATTCGATGTCCAAACGCACCTTGAGTTATATTTTAAGTCACGCCCACCCCACTTTCTCAAGCGGGGGGTTGAACTTTTGCAGGAACAATGGCAACAAGTCATGGCAAATGGTGGACGGTGATTACATAAACGATTAAAAACTAAAAATGTCATTTTAAAAAAACATTTTGTCTATGAATGCAAAATAATTGATTAGTTATGGGTCCCCCTAATATTCTGATGAGATTTAGAACATTGACGTGTCCTGACTTGTGAGCGAACGCTCAGATAAGGATTCGCTTTGGATAACTTATTACATATCGCAGAAACGTGGTTGTGTAGAGCTTTTTCACACAGAAATTGGTGAAAAGCAGCATTTTAGGATTTTAAGGGAACATGGTAAAAAAAAGCTATCTTTTGCAAGAAAATCATTAAAATTAGCAAACAAGAGTCATTGGTAACATTGAACTACATAGATTTATTTCTCGGAACTCTGATCATATAAAAGTTTTCATAAAAATTAAGACCTCATAATGTAAAAAGGTATATAGTTCTTGATATTTTTGACAAAGACAGACGTACGCACTGAATTATGTAGGGTAGGCTTTGTGCGGAGTTCCCCTTTATAACATGTCAACTTTTCATTTCATGCATTGTATATGGAAAACGGTATTTTAGAGGAAATCTAACTTTAATATAATACCAAGTGAAGCTTAAGTGAATAGACTTCCTCTCGATTTATTATTTTAGCGCCACTTTCAAAATTAATCTAAGGAAATCTGAATTTAAAAAAAATTCTTATAAGTCTACGGCTTAATGTTGCATTACACTTGTGGATGTGTGTCCTTATCATACAGGTAAAGAAAAGAAACGAAGGGCTCATACGTATAAAAAAACATTAAAACACTGCACGATAAAACTGCTCTTATATAAAATATATACTTTAGCAGTTTCTTACAACTTGTTAGTGCTTTATTTACATCACATTTTTTTTTTTCGCGTGTTATAAGTGTTGCCGAAAGGTATTTCTGTACAGACATTTATATAAGCAGGAGGAATTTTTCGGTTCGCACACACGGCACGGACACACCCTGACACAGCCACACGAAGATCTAAGTGGACACAAACCAAATTCTAATTAAAATAAATACATTCCTAAACTATTAGTCGAAAAACATGAGCAACACTTGTTGTTGTTGGTGTAGCTGTTTTTGTTATTACTTTTATAGTTGCCGTTGTAAAGAGCATGCAGGCATGCAGAGCATAACTATATTATTCATATTCTCTTATGCATATATATGGTTGTAGCAATGTCGCTACGTGATCACGTAGATGTGCGTTTATTCTAAACATATATACAATTTTATGTTTAAATTTTCAGTTATTTGCTTATTATATATATTTCATATGGCAATGTTTTCTTTGTTACATACATTTAAGCATTGTTTTCAAGGGTCTCATGTTTCGTGCCACCGATGTACGTAGCAGCAGGAAAACAAACAAGCAAACAAACAAACAAACAAACAAACAAACAAACTCATTTCGAGAATCTTCTTTAAATATGGCTTAGTTTGTGTGAGTGCAGTAAGGTACGTGTGGAACAATTATTTAATAAGTCTCGTATGCAGCACGTAATAGTAATAACTCCTACAAACACACAATGGATGAGTATGCATACTTATGAAATATTTAGAGTGTAAACATATAAAACTTTTTGTTGGTTGGGGAGGGCAGAAGCAAGCAAGAAAAAAAGAGTGAGAAAAAGCGCGTAGGAGAGGGAGAGAACCGGAGAGCATAGACGAAAAAAGAATGGATTTTTGTATTAACGCAAAAGCATAGTTTAGAAAAAGCACGACAAAAAAAAAAATTAGGAAAACATTAACAATAAAAATGCAGTCCCGAGTAATCATTAATTCGTAGTATTGCAGTTGCAATTGAAATTCAGTGATTATGCATTTGAAGGTCTCTTATCGTTCGTTGCACATTCAAGGTTTTTATATGAAATTTTAAAACATACTTCCCGGAAGCAATTGTTGAGATTAAATAAAGCATATCTTAAGGGTCTAAATAATAAATTTCTTTTAAATTTCCGTTAGTTGTTTTGCAAACATAACTAATAATCTTCTCATAATAGTTAAAGAGATTTTGTTTATTTACAAAATGCTTTAGTAAATGAGAAAAGGCAAAGAGCGTATAAACGGAAGGGATTAATAAAAATCTTAGCATTAATTCTAAACAATAATTTCCAGTAATCATTATTTACAAGTATAAGTTGCACAATGCTTAGCTCAGGGTTAGTAATTTTAAAGTATTTCATCCTAGCTTTTAGGGGTGTTTGTCAATGCTTGTTAAACAAAGTTTCAAGATATATTTCCAGGAAACAATTATTGAGTAATAAGACATATGATATACGCATAAATATGAGCTCTTAAGTAGAAAATAACTAAACATCGGAAACTCAACATTGTATCGTAAACTATTTTAAATGTAAAGATAATTGCTACAGTTTGTAACAAATGAGTTTTATAAGAAATTATTGTCTAGCTTTCATATGGAAAGAGCACGGACTCTGTTAATCTATAATCCAACACTAGATAAGAGCATTAGCAAGCTAACAAACAAGCCTGTATGCAAATAAATATGTACAAAACGACTATTTGTAATTATCACAATCAGTGAATATCGTAGTTGTTCTTGTTGTAACTGCAGCTGTATATGTAGCTATCACTGCTGACATGTCTGACAATCAATTGTCAACACAAAACCTTTAATTCTCATGTATTTTAAGTAAATGAGTGGTGCTAGTATTGCATACATTTAATTTTCGAGTCTGGTCTGCATGTCTGCAATGCTTACATAGGCGCTGGGGAAAAACAAATTGCATTGTTGTAAAGTAGTAATAATCAACACATATGCACACATGCTTCAACAACCTAGAACATGGACTGGCAACTTGCTTTGTTTTTTTTGTTTGGTTTTTTTTTTTTTAGTTTTTTCTCTGCTTAACATCAACATCAGCCACCACCAGCAGTCTCCACATTTAGGTTTCTACTCATTTGGCACAAATTCAATTTTTGTGTTAATTAGATCACAACCTAATTGTTCCTGACTATTTTTATGAACTGTAACGTATAAATTTACACTGTTCACAATATTGTTGTTGTTGCTGCATTGCTGGTGCTGATGATGTTGTTGTGCCTATAAATTGTTGTGCAGATTGTTACGTAAATTGATAGGTTTGTTATCCTCAATTAAATGTAAGACTAGTATTAAAAAAAAATTGCATTTTGGCAGCAATTTTTCTTAAACGATGAAGACCGATTTTAATGTAGGAGTACTACAGAGAATGGCTCAAGTCAAATCGTTTCTGTTTATGATGGTGTGTTGTCGGAGTTTAGGAAGGAAACAATTTAAAGAAGATAATATATTTACAAGTTAAAAACAACCAGTAGAATTGTTGCCTACTTTAAGGAATGATTTGGTTAAGAATACCGTAAAGTACTAGCAATATAGGCTATGTTAAGGTTATGTGATTAACTATCTTCCGCAGGGGTTCGGACGTAAAATTATGTTCGCCCTTGCGTTTTATTTTAAATTTCCTTGTTTTCGCAGTATTTATAGCCATCTTTCAAGGCCTGGGCGATAGCCTCTCAAACTACACAAACATCCTCGAGCAGATTGAAATTTTGAACCAATTTATCTACATTTGTGTGAAGTCGTTCCTCCGATGGAAAGTTAGCAGATCTACATATACCCTTCGGCCTATCTCGCAGGTTAAATATGAAAACTAAGAACCTTGGGAAACCCTTTTTTTTTAATATGACCAATCACTCAGGGGTTGCCTCTGTTCGCGTAACACTATGATTGTCGGAAAGAATAGAGCAAAGAGATAGAAATAAGGAAGCGGCAGCAGCATCCTAGTAGGTGTGTGCCCAATCGATAAGTGTTATGTCTTTACCGACTGACCATATCTACCCACCTCCGTAGAACTCTACCGGACATGAGATTTAAACCTGCGGACAATTTGATTGCGTTAAAATGTAAATGTCTTCACTCTTCACTCTTTCTACTTAATTAGTTGGCTAATTTGAAATAAACTTTACGTTTCTCCACCTAAATTGGCTTTAATTTCATTATCAACGCAAAAAAAAGGAAAGCCAATTAATTTCAAACTTTGCTTGTCACTGCATTTTCTACTGTAAAATGCTTAACCAGAATGTGTTGATAACTTTGAGATTCATTGCTTATTTCGAACACAGTCAAGTCTCTTACGGCGCGATTAGTTAGTTTGTACTTCATGTGCAAACAGCGTTATATGAGACGCAGAATTAATTCAGCAAGAAACAAAGAGTGAGAATAGATTAAAAATCAGATTAAATTATACCATGCTAGCTGGAAACTACTGTCGCATTTTATGACAAACGCAAACCAACGCTTTATAGTTTGCTTATGTTTACGCAAAATCCCTCATAACTTAAAATGACAATACACCATAAATATCAGCAACAAAAATTTAACACATCGAATAGGTGCAGCCATTGATAGATTTTACAAGCTGTTTGCGTTGTTGGAATGATCTCGTATGACAAATTATAAGTAGATGCGTTATAGGAGAACCCTCTCAACTTTTGTTGAAGTTTGAGTGGTTGGAATTATCTTGTACGAAAAACACCTTGTAACTCGTTTGGTAATAGTTTCCTTATAGAAAAACTGTGCCGTGGGATGTGATGTTGATCGCGTTGTAAGATTATCGTCTTAGAAGAGACTTGACAGTCTTTCAATGAATAAAAATTCTCTGAAAATAGGAATTATGCCTAAGCGGTTGCAGTTTACGTAAACAAAAATTCTTAACTGATTCATTTTTTGTAGCGTATATAGAGGATAAAAAAAAATCAAATCATCATCTAATTTTGGGAGTATTTAAGAATAAAAAAATCTCGTCGTTAAAAACGGGAAAAGTTGACAAATTTTGCGTACACACAACTACCATTGTTGCCGTCATCATAATCATTATTGTTGGGTTATGTCGAATGTGACAAATTATGACCAAATGAATTATGAACACAAACAATAGCCAAAAATTCATGTTATGGTTTAATATGTTGCATGAACACGATGGCCGCAATTCTTGGCTCAGTGATTTGCACATATCCCGTGCGCGACACAAACCTAATGAAGTTGATAGAAAATGAACCTGAACCGTTGTGACGCAACAAAGGGGGAGGAGGAACGTATCTCTCTAGAGCTTCACGTTCACATATACAGTGCATGTATAGTTTTCTTAAATAATGGCACTAATTGTGCTTACAAGTGTGTAAATGTAGAATTTCCCACACTCACACACGCACACACACACACACGCACACACACACACACTTATATACATATCTACCCACGCAGAGAACGACTGCATATTTGCTCGGAAGCTAAGTAGCCGCAATGTTCGAATACTTGTGCAGGGCAATATTGCTGTTATGGCAGTATTTCGTAAGGCTCGTTAACGCAATAAACGCATGACGTAATTGGATAAATGGCACTATCCGCATATAACCAACAAACCAACAAACCAAGCAACTAAGCTAACAACAATTGAGGCAATGCATAGAACAACAGCAGCAGCAGTAGAAATGTGTTGTTGTATGGTAGAGCTCATACCTCCAATATAAATTACGCTTTAATTTTCACAAATTAGCCATGGATTATAAATCAGTGAAGGAGGCGAGCAAGAGCGAGCCAAAGTAACCAACAAACGATTATTCTTTCCCTTCTTTTTTTTCTACTTTTTCTATTTCTTTCTCTCATTTCATTTCTAACCACAAAACCAAGCAAGCAAAAGCCCTTTAGACCAAGAAGAGTTGAGAGGGGGTGGGGCGAAACTAAAGAATTTAATGCTCTCAACTGCAACTAAAGAACAAAAACAACATCAGTAACAATTGTATGTTCAAAAATATTTCACGCGCCCTTTAGCTTTCTAAACTATAGTAAACATAGGGAGCATAACCTGACCGGTAGTTGATACTTAAAATGAGTGTCAATGTAACTCCGTGTACGAATGGTTTCCAACTCCTCCGACATTTTCTTCTATCATTTACTGTGTTTTCTTTCAATGGCGTTCATAATGAATTTCTTTTTTTTGTGGTTTCGCTTTTCGCGCAAAATTAAATTTGAAAAATATTTTCTTATATTTCAACACTTTCAGGACAGCTGCTTGCTTTTGCTTACTTTTGACGGCTTTTGCAAAGGGAGCAGAAAACTTTAAATTGTCCAAGTGTGGGTTTGCCTAAGTATCTCTATATATATACATATATATTTATGTCCTGAAAGTGTATGTGTTTGCATTTAATGTTAGTAATAAGTGCGTCGTGCACTTTAATTCGCATTCTGCGTTAAGTGTTGCGGTTTTCTCTACGGTGGTTTAGCTTTTGCGGACTTTTAACGCTTTTGTGCCGTTACTTTTTCCTCTTTTTAATATTTTATAGTCTGTTTGTATGGGTTCATAACATCATTTCGTTTGTCTTCTTCATTTAGCCTTCAGCGTACATACACATCAGCTGGGTTCCTTTTAGATGAAATATAATTTTTAGAGATTTTTGTAAATTTTTTTTTTCCAACCACACGTTGTGTATACGATTCGCTGTTACTTGGTGTGGCGGTCTTTACAGGCTGGCAGCTGCTTAATGAATTTTTATTAAAACGCAGAAAAAGTGCTTTTAATAAAATTAGTTTAAACTTTGTAACTATGTTACGTTTTTGATCGTTTTGGTTCGGTCAGCTCTCCTAGTTGTATTGCAACAGTTGTTGTTGCCTTACTTCGCCCGGCAGTCAGACCCTGGTTGTACGTTAAAATGATTTCCTTTTTTTTTTCGAAACATTGTTGGCGAACAGGAAATTTTGAAAATAAACAAAACTTTGAAAAATTTAAACATAAGCTTTGGCAAATTGAGTCAAAATAACCGAACAACAAGTAAATCAAAAACCATGCAAAAGTTATCAAAGGTTATTTTTCTTAAACCATTGACTCCATGGCGTTTTTGTCCACTCTCTATAGAAAGACTTGGCCGCTAAATGTCGGTTTTGAAAAGCGAGACCTGCCCACGGTTTTTCTAATGGTTTATCAGGAAAAGTTCACTTGCGATTTGTAGCTTGCGACGCTCTCTTCTTGAAAGCAGTGCAAAAGTCGCATTTGTGGGCTACAGAACCCATGGGACCGAAATAAAACTTATAGAAGGACGGTGGTATTAGGTCTGATATGTTAGATAATTAGATTTAGAAAGGGGATGCCAACGGCCCTAAATCTTTCCTAAAAACTTGTTTTATAAAAAACAGGGCTGCCCTGTATGTCTGCATGTCTATTGAATTGGTTTATTTCTTCTTCTTTTCTATGCCTCGCTTGTCTTCCTTGCTTCCCCGTCATGCCTAACCTCGCATCACCTTACGTTCTTTTTTCTTGCCTCGCCTTGCCTTGGCTTGCTTTACCTTGTAAGTCGCTATGCATCGCGTGCTCCTGCCACATGTCAACTTGCCCCGAATGAACCTACTTCGCGTCGTCTTTTCCCACGTTACCTTGTCCGTCCTCGCCTCAGGTCGAGTCACTTTTCGTAGCGTCGTTTTGCCTCCCATCGCCTTGTTTAACGTTTAGTTCTTTCCATTCGTCTTACCTCGCATCACGTTGTCTCGCTTTGCTTTTCGTTTCGTTTTCTCTATTTTCGAGTCAGTTTATCGCGAAAGACAAAAAACTAAGAAGACAAAATAGAACATATGGACAAGCTGGACTTATTTTCTCTCAAACCTCGAAACGGGCGGAATCTAAACGCTCTCAATCTGCCATTGAGAACATAAAATGTGTACACAAAAAAGTTAGCAAAGTTCAATTTGCACACACGCCGTAAATTCTTCTCAGCTGTAGTATCAAATGAATTATTTATTCAACAGTCATTAATGATTTAGAAAATAAAAGCGCATAAGTTTAGTCGTTCCATTTATGACATCCACGAGCTGCGTCGAGTATGTGTATATATTTTTGAACAACGGAACACTGAAAACTACTTGAGTGACATTTACTCGGCTCTGCAAATTTGAGACTGCGTATATCGTACGTCGGCATGTCTTTCTATTATCAGAATTTTCATGTTCCTACCAGTTGCGCCAAGGACACTGAATATTGGACGCACATCGTAGTAGTGGATCGTTCAAGATGGGTATCTAACAATAAGGTTGAATCATAAACATGAACGTATTTTCCGCAATGAGAACAAACAAATTCATCCTAAGGTTATTTTTAAACTTTTTATAAAATTCGCTCCAAAAAGTAAAAACTAGAAAACTGAACATTTTGTTGCATTTACCATAACTGATATCATGGATTCAAAATTTACCACAAAGCAAATTTGCTACATTTCGTTTTATTAAATATCGTGTACGAGTATTTTTTTATATTATCCTTTTATGCTTTGAGTAGACCGATGCCTTTTATATTACAATTTAATCTGCGGCATATGTCATACGTTTTACGTGTTTTATATTCAAAGTAAACGCGTTTTGATCAGGAAAATAATCTTTTTTTTTATGGAAGAAATAACGATGCCTTTATACAGGAAAAATATGATATAGAAAAAAAGCGTTGCGGTTTTCTTCGCATTCTCTTTTTTTTAGTGGAAAATAATCTATCCGGTGCCGTTCACATATAACTAACTATGCTATATCCCCCCCCCCCCCCCCTTTATGTAAAATTAAGCTTTGCTTGCGAACAGATTACCTTTTTTTATCTATATGCAGGCGTGCGTGCGTACGGTCATGAGCACATATTTTTATAGGTTTCCTTAGTAGTAAGCGCGTTGTGTGTTCAATTATAAAAAGAGACCAGTGTTACTGAGCACAATAATTGAATGAAAGCAAAGGATTTAGTTGCTTTCTTTTCTGGACAAACATTTTTGTGTACATGAGCCATAAACGCTATATGATTGCGTACGCGCACTAAAGCAAGAATTTGAATATTCTTAAGAACTTTAAAATATATTTCGTTCAAATATTGATAAGACTGCTCGTCAATCAATATTCTTATTGAAATTTTGTTCCAAAACCTTTGTTTGTTCGCCTAAGGCCTTCTTATGCATTGACAGTTTTAATGTATTGTTTAAGGTGATGAAAGATAGACGAAAAGTATAGTGACGAAGCCGAAGCCTTGAGAAGTTTCGTTTGAGAGTAATCTGAATATATTTGTTTCATAAAAGTCCGTGACTGATTATGTGTCCACGTTGCTGTACAAAAGTCTTTAAGCAAAAGATTTCATTTTAGAGATATTCCATGCACGCCAGGTCGAACGTTCGCGTTCAGAGCAACTATTCCTTTGGCCGTCCTAAAAATACCTGCTTCGCAAAGTATAATACAAAATAATACAAAATCACTTAGTCTTTTTCTCGTGTTAAGTGCTTTAGCCTATAAATTTAATGTTTGTGCCAACTGTTTAATAATATTAATAACAATAATAAAATAAATCAATTGCCCAATAAAACCATTGCGTCAGCAGCTGCATGTCTTTCTGCTGCAAACAGATATATATCAGTATACAGTAGTATCCATAGCAGATCAACACAAGTAAAATCGTTGTAAGCAGGCAACCCAGGTCCTTAAATACCATGCATCACTTCGCCTGAAACTGGAAATGCCAAGAAGTAGTCTTTCTATCCACATAAAGTTTTAGTTTCCATGGGAGCCTCGGTATAAGAGGCAACGCGCGTAATCCACGTCTTCTTACAGATCTCACGATTTTTCACTTACTTTTGTTGCACCTTGTTTTCCTATAAAAGTTTACTATTCGTAAGAGTCCTTATAAGGGGATAAGCTCTACAAAATAGACCTACACGCTCGTATGCATGCCTTATATGCCAAATCACTATCTTGAACGCAACTTTCACTATAAAATATGAAAACCTAAGGCTTGTTGCCGCACTAGGGCTGATTTTTTCTTAGAAAAGAGCTAAGAGGGGCTTTAGACAGTTAGTCCATTTTATTCAAATTTCCCACGTTTATTTGGCGTGTCGAAATACTGTTACTTGGCATTTTGTAAACAATGACCGCATAATTCAATTCATTTTCAGCAATGCAGCCCCTTGAACCAAAATATGTATGCATAGAAAATTTCATCAAAATATTTCCTACGATCTGAACTGGTTGCACAACGATATGTGTATGCACAGAAAGATGGACAGGAAAGCCTAAATCAATTCAGTAAATGAGTCTGAAACGATCAGTGATGCATTTTGTGTCCTAATTCCTACTGGGTGTTACATAAATGCGCAGAGTATAAAAAGTCTGTCAACGTCGTTCAGTAAGGCAGCCACTCAACGCATTGGAAGAACCTGAAGCACTTTCGAAAAAGTGTGACCGAAGAATCAGACGGTCCCACTAAAAGTGTAATCAAACTCCCAATTGTTGCGGTTGGAGAGGTTTCTCGACCGTTTCTCTTGGACTTTCGCAGCCACGTAGGCCCTAAATGCTTAAGGGCTCAAATGAAAATCATTTAGAATAACTCTGTGGAACAAACCACACGTCCCCAATTGTCAATCAGAAAATGTACAGCATATATATCTGCAAATTTCGCCACTTTTCACCGCAATACAATTTTGTAAGTTAACAGTTAAAAAATGATGCGAAACTTAAAAAGACCCTCCATGCTGAGAAAACTTATCCCTTAAGAAAATAATACTCAATCACAACTATTCAATAACCATATTGTCCAAGTAAGTAAGTTTATGAACCTAATTAACCGAATTTTTATGTTCGTTAAACGACATTCACTGTCATATTCGCTTGAAAATGCTTGAAAAGAAGCAGTTTACATAAAAAAAGCAAACTTAAGACAACGCTGCTACATTGATCTTCTCCTCTTCTCTTTTATGTGCGCTTTATTTACTTCGATGTACTTTTGTTAAGTTTATCAGTAATCAAAATAAATTTCGCAACTTTTCGGATTTTATTTTCGTCAAAGAGCACAAATAAAAATAAAATTTTATGATTTTGATTTATTATATTGACGGACAGTGTCACACATTTGCAAACAAATAAATCTTTCGACAATTTATTTTATATTTCCCTTCGCTGGATTGAAAATTATTATTATTCTTATTTTTACGAGTAAAATCATTACATGAAATAATACGTTTATGACCCTGACATACATTCGATTTCCCTACAACTCATCCATCCATCATTCATGTGATCCTTTATATATATTTTTTGTTTTTTTATTTATATTTTTTGAGAACAATTGTAATTAAGTTACAAGAGCTCTAATGGAGCTGAGTGAAAGGCAGCAGTAAATCAATAAAAAGGACAAAACACCGCTGTCAGCTATGAGCGAATCGCGGAGTCTCTTCTTACCGAATATAAAGAGATTGCGCTGGGATTATGTATCCATTATTGTTAGCTTTGTAGAATGGGCGAAAAGTGTCCATCACATCCTTTACCTTGTTTCGTCTACAGGTCAAAAATGTATTGACTGATCCCCTGTGAATGTAAGAGTGAACGTTTACATCAAATACATGGCTTTAGGGTCCCGTAATTAAAAAAAAAAGAAACGAATTTAATTTTTCGTAAATCTCTATTGTACTCTCATTCGACAGTAAGCTTACTTTATCGATAATTGTAACCACGTAGCTCAGTTTTTTTGCTCCACACCACTTGTGATACAAGGATATATTAAGTTTGTGCGGATGTACACAACACTCAGAAGGACGCGAGATACACATCAAATTGTTTTCTGAATCGATTTAAGTCAGTCCGTCTTATTGACCTTTGTCCTACTTTCAGCTTGCAATTTATGAGCTACATTGGCGAAGTCCAGTATACGGCCTTGTTTTTGTCCAAGAATGAACGCTATTAAGTTTGGTATGGATCAGATCATTTCCCATATAATACCTTATTCTGAACCGTTCTTATATGAATAACTGCATTAGCCGAAATGGTGTAGGGTATTTAATACCACTACAATGGTTTAACTTGTTTAATTCTTCTTCCTGTCTATCTATTTCATTGATTCTAAAAATGTTTGCAAGAAATGACAACAAGTCAGATAGACACGCCGATCAAGTAAGGGATAAAGGAATATTTGAAAGATCAGTGGGTGATGGACGAATGATCAGATGAGTGCTGGAAAGTTTAACAAAGATTAATAGCGGAATAAAGCGATGAATATGCGCAACGGCTTGAATTAATTGAGAATTTCACGCTGATCGAGAACATACCAAGCGTAAAAAGAAGTTCTTTCTGCTTTCCAAAAAAAAAAGAAGAAAAACACAAAGCGATTGTTTTAGGAGAGTATTGAAAAATATTTTATTTAAACTACAGTTAATCGCTTGCTATACACAGTTTTTTCCATTTCTTAAACAAAATGTCACAAACAGAGTGACAACCCTAACGTACAGCTAACCTGTGTATGCTGAGCATTAAAAAAGCGAGTGAAAGCATTTTGCTTCACAAAAACAAGTTTAGAATTTTAATGACTACAATTAAATATAACATTTTAACCTGTGAGCCAAACGGATGAAATTTTGCTTAATCGACAGAAACAAGTCTTTGGTATGCAAACATTTTAGTCTTTTGTTAAAACTTAAGTTCATTAACAACGACAGCACTTTGTTGTGTTATGAAAGAATTAATATTTTGTTAGCAGCATTCTTAGTCATTTCATTAATTTATAGTTTTTTTTTTTAAAACTTTTTCGATAAAAATGTAAATTTCTGTTTATGGCATAAAAAAAAAAAAACAAAAATAAGGGAGAAAATTTTTATTACACTTATTTATGAAGAAATCATTTTTTTTTTTTAAAGTTATTTGATTATCCATAGCTTTAAGTTTCTGTCATATAGTAGTTTTTGTTCATTTTTGATTCAAATTTATTTAAAGCCTTTTCAGTATTTTCAGATCGCTTCGAAAGTCATCGTTAACCTAAACGACTTTATAATTTTCACATTATTAAGTACATGTATGTGTACATGGGTGTGTGAATGTGTGCGTTTGTAAGTATGCATTGATTCAATATTAATCGAAAATTGATCTCTATACATGAGTTTGTATGTGCGTGCATGCTTTTGTGAATGTGTATGTGTGCGGGGAGGGGAGAGGGGGGATATTTGTGTCTTTATGCTTTTGACATTATAAAGTTATAAATTTCTGTTTTGCTCTACAAAAAAAAAAAAAAGAAGATAATTTTTTTTAATGACTTTTTACCAAACTTTTCAAATTCTTTGCTCAGACTTTCTTCTCCATTGTTGTTGTTGCCGCCGTCGTCGTCGTCGTCGTCGCCGTCGTTGTCTTCTCTTTCTTCCGTTTACGGATATACTGATAATGATTATTGGTGCGTCGATAATGTTCTATAGAAGTCTCAAAATATTTATAATTCATGGCTGATTGTGTAACCAAATCAAAGTTTTCCTATGATATCGACAAAGTTTGCTTGCTTCTGTTCGGTATTTCAAAATTCCATCCCCTTCAAAGTTGAAAAGAGAAAAAGAGAGGGAGAGAGAGAGAGAGTGGAGGAAGTGTAGAGAATAGAAAAATTAGCATGATTTGATTTGGTTGAAAATTGTTTTGAAAGAAAATTTCAAATTGACGTTGAACGCAGAATAATTGAGTAGAAGTCGTTAGTTTAGAAAACAAAATTTCTAAGGAAATTATTTACATCAGCTGCGTTGCATAAAAGACATCCGTCGAAAATAAAGACAAAACGATACCGAAAGATATGGAAATTGTTTTCATAAACATGCAAAAGTGTTAGTGTTTATCACGCATACTGACAACCTCTATGTGTGAGTTGGCTTTGATTAGAGTCTTTGGAAGATTTTAAACCACATTTTTTAAACTCCCAACAAAATTCTCTGTTATCTGACGGCGCTGTCTTTAAGCTTTACGCTACAGTTCAGTTTTGGAACTTTGACTAGCTCGTCTTTTGTGAAAACAAAAGAAGCGCACATTTTTCTGCTTAGTTCGAAAGATAATCACACGGAAAGACAATCTCACATGAGTGAGTCAAAATGAACGCGAAAGTCTAAGCGCAAGTAACCACAACGCAGACCAGGCATGCCATTAATATCATGGAAAGCCAAATATACACGAAGATCTCAAAATGGGGCCCCCGGCCGGGTGTACTACATCATGAATTGCCAACAAAACGAAAGCAATAACGACTTCAGTAATAGCCTAAAAAATGGTCACAATGCGCTAAATGACAAAGTTCGGTCCCACACGACAAAAGTTACCGAATGTTTTCAGCTATGCATTCCTTATTTTAACTAGTACAGGTTGCAACCAGCAACTTACCGTCCATTCGAGCAGTGCCTCCATTCTTATAACGACATCTAACAAATGGATCGTCTCGAAGTAACAATTGCCCTTTCGGCATCGACTTCTTAGTCTGCCTTAAAAATGGTAAAAATATGTTGGATTATACTTTGAATAAAATACCTCGTGTAAGGACCCTTGAGCTGTTTGGACTATCTCTTAATGAATCCTAGCGACCACTTATCTTTGCTGAAAGAGAGCTCAATGCGCAAATGGAAACGTTGAATTTTTGGTTGAATGGATCAAGCCATTTTAGTGCTAGAGGTAGTAGTCATCATTACTATAAGAACTTTTGCTTTGCTAAATTCCTGTTTTGCTTCATTTTAAATTAAGAAAAAGAAAAAACTGAAGTCGTGGCTTTTGTTTCATGTCAATTATCTCAAATATATTTGATTTCCTATCGTCTCCTAATTTGTTAAAGGAATGAACTATTTTTTTTATTACTTACTTATTTTTTACAACCTTTTGTTTCCTGCCATAAAATAGAAAATGTGTAGTTCAGAATTTATGACATTTTAAGATCTCTTACGACATTAACGACTGGTGAATGCGTATGAAATCTATTTTTCCTAGCAGGCAACTAGTAGCGGCCACTAGTTTGAAAAATTCCCTAAGGGAAACTTTAAAGCAAGTAATGGGCAAGCTCATGCCCGCGGTCCTCGTGCAGTGCGCCACATCATCAAGTCCGGCCCGCTATTTTTAAAATTTGAAATAATTCATATTTCTCGCACACGGCAACTCCGGAAACTCCGCATATCTGGAACGTGTTTACATGTTTTTCCCTGCTCATCAGGCAATAAAATGGGCGATTTAAAGGAAGGAAAGAACGTCGCACTTGTGATGATAATCCGTCCGGTCTGCAACGAAAGTGTTTCGGTTGCTAAGGAATATAGTTTAAAAATTTGTTAATCCGCTCGATCTCTTCTGGCCCCTTACCGAGATGTGTAAATTGATGAAAAAAGTTGCCCACCCACGCTTTAAAGGTTAAACGCGGTGCCCGTCGACTTTTCTTGAAAGAAAAATGTAAAGAGGAACCCGCCATCGTTTACCATGAAACTGCAGGAACGTTGTTCAAAGAGAACCTGGGAAATGCGTACGCAACCTTTTACGCAATTTATTCTCATTATCTGATTCGTTATGAAAAAGTATTACGGAAATTGGTTCCACCTTATGAAAATTGTATCGGTGATCATGAAAATTATTTCGATGAACAACAAGTAATTTGTTTATATTTGTTTGCCAGTTTGTTAGTTACGGTATGCATTCAAAAAAATCAATACACTATTGTGCACATATTCATGCACCTAAAACTCGTCTTAAAAGCGAACTTGTAGTAAGCTGCTACAAATGAACAGAAATGAATGATTGCAAGGCAACTATGGTAGTATTGTGCAAACGTTGATATCCAATGAAATCTTCATTCAGAAATCGTGATGTTTGCAATGATAACTAAAAACTTTGCCTTATCTCATGCTTCGTTGCTAAAAAGTTGCTATGTTGAGACTGTTGAGTATCTTCGCCGAGCTTTCTTTGATCCTTTTAAGTATTAGGCTTTATTTTCTTTACTCTTATGTTTTCTTTTGTATTGTTTTCTGTGCTCCTTTAGCCCTTGCTTGTGTCTTTCATTTCTTGCCTCTCTAAACGTTACGCGGTTCGTTATGCTTACGGGTTATTTTCAATGCGATTGTGTTTTCTTTTCTGTACCGTTGCTTATGCTTTAACGCAAAATTATTATTTTTTGCTTATATCCTTGCTTTGCGAACTAGATGAACATGTCTATATGTCAGTCAATATAGACTTTTATCTTGTACTCTGCTTTGGTTAACTTTCCTTGGCGCAAGAAGAACTGCCACTTTGAAAAGAAATTTAAACCCACAACAAAATGTATAAAATATGAATCTGTCGAGTACCCTTACGTTTAATTGGTTTATACAAATTTTAGTTCTTTAAGGAACATATTCATGAAATATGCGAGCAGCGATGAAGACGTGAATCACTTTTTCAGTTTTTCTTTCGGTTTAGTGAGTAGTTAAGTTTTCGAAGCAATCTTCCAAACTTTTTTTGTACATTTGGTCTTGTCATCGGCTTACACCCAGACGAAAACAAATCAGTTTCAAGTTTATGTCATTCCGAATAACAGGCATCAGGTGAACCCGTCGACGGATGATATTAGAAAAGGTCAGAATGTAATCCTCATCAAAGTTTGGTATATAAAAAGAATCCATCCCCCTCACAAAAAACTCTGTAGAAAGTGTTCAAGTTTGCATAACTCTGAGCCGTCCTTTTACCATTGAGCCCTTTTTTGGGCTCGCATTTTAAGGGCAAAAGTGCACAAGACGCGTAGCTGTTCTTGTTGACGATTAACGATCAGTTGGTGTGACAATCCTCGGCTCACTAGTTTGAACAAATGAATTTATGAGAAAAAATAAATATTCTTAGGGAGAAGTAAGCATGTACCACAAAAGGCTCCTGTAACCTTTAAGTGAACCTTCTAGCCGTAATAGTGTCCACTATGACTTAACCTAATCCAAAGTTATGAGTAATGAATGTTTTCTTTGATATGTCAAACTATCGCCTAAATAATGCATATTACGTTTTACGTTAGGTGGCAGACATTGAATGTCGGTTCTCTGCTTATTCTCAGGAGGTTTGTATTGCCTGCGATCCGGTGGTGTTACACTGGGCTTCTGTGCGTTGCACGTTCGCTAAAATGTCTCTTCCTTTGGAAAGTATTGATTTAAAATGGAATTCTGATTGCGTTCATGTTTTTTTTCCTTACCTTATTTCGTACTCAGGTAGTTAAGAGTCTTTTCAATATATGGATTTTGTGTGGTCTTATTTGGATACTCGTAAACCATAGCCAATCGAAAGGGAAATGTGACCGCCGCACTACTTACTAATACAATGTTTGGTTAATATAGGTTTGCAGAAAAAAGTATTGCGATATATTTGTCACTCGACTGCCATTTTACTCTACAATTTCCGTAAAAGATAAAATTATGAAAGTTCTTGAAAAATTAAAAAAAGTAACAGAAAAATTACAAAAATTCTCGCAATACTTTATCTGCAAACTGTTAACATGATTTATAAAATAGGAATTAGTATAAATTGCATAAAAGTTTAAACAAAATAAAGAATTCTTAATCGAAAAATTGTTAGCTTTAACATTTTTTTAAACTTTTTTTTATCGTGGTTTCTTTCGTCGTGCGTTCTCTTTTCAGGAAAAATGTAAAAAACGCACACTCAGAAAACTGGAAGGAAATCTGTCTCTTTACATAACCGTTTTATCTTTGTGTGTACTTAAAAAATGCGAAACTAACAAACAAACAATTCAAATGGAAATGAGTGACTGACTGGCTGACTGGCTGAATGACTGACTGAGCGAACAATCACACTTTCATTGTTAAGAAAACAAGACGCAAAGACAAAACAAATAAAGCGCTTTTAAACGACGGACTCTTTAGTTTTACCTCTTCTTAGACGGGTGACATGATTTAGTAATAACGACAAACAACAATAACAACAACAATAACACATTAAATTAGAATTTATGTTAGTTTCGTCGTGAACACGGTGACGCTTAGACAACTAGGTAGACACTGATGACGGCAATAATAACAAAAACAAAACCGACAGCAACCATCTAACGTCTAAGCAGGTGTTATGTAAGTTGTATGTATGTACAACGCATTAAGTCGAAATGATGTCATAACGGTTATGTAATAACAAAAATATACTAACGAATGAAACAAACAATTTTGTGTACTCGCATATCCCAAGGTGCTGTGAACATAATATCAAATATATGTTATTATTAGGGTTATAATAGTTAACATAAATAAATACATAGACGCCTGCTCTGCTCTAAACGTTAAGCAAAAAAAGAAAAAGACGAATTTTTGTCTGATTTATGTAAAACTTAATATTGTGGTGCACTGGGCGTATGAGTATAAAGATCATAGCAGAATTGTGCATTAAGAAAATATGTATGTAACTTTGAATGCGTAAGAGTTCTTTAAATGATGCGAAGTTGTTGACATATTTTTTCTTAAATCAAAGGAAAATATCCTTTGCCAAGAAAATTATTAAAAAAAAAAACGGTAAAAAAAGATTTTACGTGCGTTGCTTATTTCTTGGGTCGTTAACATGGAGCCAATTACGGGTTGTTCTTAGGATTTTCTTTGTTTATGCGTTTAATTTGGTTTATTTATATCAAATGTTGTTTATGTTTATTTATTTATTTATTTTTTTTTTTTTTGTGTGCAAAGAGAGAGCTTCTGTCATTCGTTAGGACGCGGGGGTACCCCTTAGAGACCCCATAGTAAATCTACGCTGTGACAAAAAAAGTTCGTGAATTCTTCTGAAGACACGTTAAAATTTCCCATTTTTGTTGACGATTGGTTTTGATGGTTTCTGAAGCTCAACAAGCGCCAAATCCAGTACCAGTTATCGAGTCTCTCTTAGTATTTTGTACACATCCAATGCCTGCCGGCTTAAGGCTGCGTTTCATTACACAAATCTTTCCATTGCAAAAAGCACAAACAAATCACAGCACTTGAAAGTATGCTTCAATAATAGTGTGGGGTAAACTCATTGAATGCTAAATGACGTTCAAATTGGACGTGCAGTAACTTAGTGGAGTCCTAGCAAATTATAGAAAAAGGAATTTTTATAGAATATACCCTTAACGCCCACATTGAAAACGAGAAATTCAACGTACATACATATATAAGTATTTGACTGAAACATGCAAGTGTCCAGCAGTGTCCGAAATTCGTTTAATTTTCTTACGTGTCTGCAAAATTTCCGTAAAGATTCTGTCATTATGCATGTAACGAGTAGACGACTGCGAATGCATTCCACGTCACCAGAACTGGCACAGCGAACAATAAAACACGGAAACTTGATTTTATTAACAAAACACGCAATATCGACACTTAATGAAGTAAACGATCCTTTTTGTAGGAAAACATTTTTCGTTAGGCTTTTGTATATGACGACAATGTTTTGTGTGATAAAAGATTGCTTTGTTCGATTGCTTTCAGAATGCCTTCATTCTGTGCTAACTGGTGCAACAGGACAGGACAGGGACACATGTTGTTATAACTAACCAAAAGCAAATAGTTTTTGAAAATATACCACCCATCCTGTGTACATAATTGGAACTGCACAACGTTGCCGCAATTAGTCGATTTCGTTCTACACATTGGCAAACGGAGTGTATTTACCTTGACAAGCAAAACAACAACAGCAAAAACAACGACAATCTCATTAGAAACTTTTATATGGACAGAATGGTCCTTCTGCTTCAGTTTGTATTAGTCGGGAACAAAAGGATTGCTTATGCAATAAAAAGGAAACAAAAAAAAAAAAAAATTCTACCTTCGTTACCTAAGTTTTTTTCATTATATTTCAGTTTTATTCGAAATGAATAAAGCGAACAGCGAAACTAAAAACGAATTTCAGATACCCATCATTTACGATAAATTGCTAGACTAGAATATATTCTAAATAAATCTTTTCAATTATCTTAAGCAATCAATGCTCGGGTTTCAGTCACACTTTAATAAAAACGGTGCCTTGACAGGAAAGAAATTTCGAAACACAATTTATTCCTTGACCATCTTTTCTTCACCTCATTGTTGCTCACGCAAGTGATATCTGCCAATGCAGTTGGAAGAAGGAGTGGCAATTGGACCTGACCATTTCGAAATTTAAACTATAAAGGTTAAGAATGGACAAAGAAAAGAGTTTTTATCCTTTGAAAAGTTGCAATTTGAGCGAAAGGCTAAAAATTCAACCAACAGGTAAAGAGGCATAGCGCAAGCATAGCTTGAAAAGACAGTTTCACAGGCGGCTTATAATGAATGCCCCTATAATACTTCTGATTGCACAAAATTAATTGACAATTTAAATGTATACCGATCATCCCTCTACTGTGGCAGATATAAAAAAAAAGAAAAAAAGAAGCGAAAACCGCAGAAATTGAAAGCATATGCTATTCGGTGCTTTCGTTTGGCATTCAGCAAAAGCTTTAAGTGCGGTTTTGTTTTGTGCGCTTTTCCTAATCACACGCGAACGTATACAAAAACAATGTCTATCGTTTGTAGTATGGTATTAAAGTCAGTGAACTTGAACAAATATCACAATTTTTTTTTTTGGATTTAAAATCAACTTCTCTTTATAGGCTGTACGAGTGATAGATAGATGGACAGATAGATAGTATACTCCTTTATATGATGTTAGCTAAATTGCTTTGATAAACTGATTGCAACGAATGGTTTTGAGATGGGAAAAATTCGAATATAAAATTCTCAATTGAGTTTTTTTTTAAATTTTAAATAGTTGCGAATGTAGTCGCATCTATAAAACTCATTTACTACCGATCTTTTATTAGTAGGAAATACGAAAATAGGTCACCTAGTACTGGATGCAATTATCAGAGAGAATATAAGCCAGGTGATATAGATGTGAATATAGGTACAGAGATGAATATGAATATAGACATACATACAAATGTAGATTTAAAATACCAAAGACATAAATACAGATTTTTTCTAACGCAAGCTTTCAGTGGTCATGGAAATGTCTCGAGTTATTTCTAGTGCTTCAATCTACGAACAGATATCACAAGCGGCTTGTCAAAGCCATAAACGACGACGCGCAGCAGACTTTTCTCGTGCTTTCCAGATCTTTGGAAGTAAAAATTACGCTACGTAGCATGCTAGTGGTTATGCGGAGGGACTTTAACTTTCCTTCCGATGTATCTTTGAAGGTCCAACTTTTCCAGAGGTGCGAAAGCAATCGACTTCGCCGATCGATCACCTTGCTCATTCCACAATGAACCGACATGATTAGGTACCAAAAATGTCCTAATTTATTGATGGTGTTGCAGCCCGAAGTCGAGGTATTCGGGATAGCTTTTAATACAGCCATTCTATCGGTGATAATAACAGTTTTGAGTTTGTTTTCAAGAGCGACCTTCAAACTTGAAGAATAGTCGTAGTGTTTGCACAAAAATTAATTAATAAAGAAATAAATTCTTCCTTTAATCAAAAAGAAATTGATAAACCATTCAACAAAATATATGTTGGATAAAAAGTCACGTCTCTTGCGATTAGACGAAATAAATTTTGAT
This sequence comes from Glossina austeni, assembly GCA_000688735.1. Taxonomy (NCBI): domain Eukaryota; kingdom Metazoa; phylum Arthropoda; class Insecta; order Diptera; family Glossinidae; genus Glossina; species Glossina austeni. The sequence goes on along the minus strand of KK502435.1, from coordinate 443,376 downwards.
TAATTAAATTTCGTCTTCCATCATCGAACTCTTTGTCTCATGTCCCAATTAAAATTAACAAAATGAAATAAACCGGTATAAAGAGGAAAAAGATTAAAACTACGGAAGAATAAAATTTAATTTATTTCAAATAGAGTAACGATAGTTGAAATGCCTCTTAAACGAATAAATTTTCATGTCATCTCATTGTTATCGATTGTAAGCTATGTTCATAGATAACGAAAATCTCGAAGTATCGATTACGCATCATCTACGTAACGTCTAAGAACAAAACGTTTCCCCAGAAATGTGGCTACTCCATCAAACACCCTGGTGCTCTTATTGCCATAGAACACGGCAAACGCACTCAATAAAATGTGTACTGACAGAAACTAAATGCTCTGGATTGTAGTAAGGTTTGCAATCGGGATTGAATAATCGCCCTTTTTGCTCTTTAAGATTATCTGTCCGGATTCAGCGCAACTAAGCCCTCCTTAAACTCCTGGTTTGCATCGATGGAAACATTTGGAAATTATTTAATTCGGTTTTCTGCTGGCTTGTTAAGTTCGGGGAGTTTCCCAAATGTGTCTCCTTTCCACAAGCAACCGTGCGCGATCTAACGACTTGTTGTTCATTGTAATCCGCCGTCAGGCCAAAGCCAAGAATGCGAAATCCTTTAGATTCTCTGTCCATCGTGAAATCCGGGACCAAACTCGTTATGACATAATATGAATCTCATTGCAACAGCGTATAGACAGACGGACAAGCTGTTAGATGCTGATACAATTAAATCAGCTGCAAGTTTTACGTTTAACAAGAAAGTGGGTGAGTTGCATTTTTCTGCTTCGTAATCATAAATGCAAGTGCAGCTCACCTCAATTCTCTGGTGGTGGATAGCATATATGTATATAGTAGAAGTTCGTGGATTGTTTAAAGTAAGGCACATTTGAATAGTTCGCACAGTTGTTATCATGATATTTGTGAAGCATTGTATGCATGAAAATAGGTTTTACACGCAAAAGTTGCAGAGGCGAAGTTTACTGAAGACAATACATGACGAACTTAACCCTTTGTAATAATTTTTTATCGCAATTGGATTAAAACGGAAAAACTAATCGGGGTGGTTGGTATTGTTCGAACGTGGAGCAAGGACTTACAGCTTTTGCGTTATCTTTATACTGTTCTTTATAAAATGGAAAAATCAGCTTTTAATTAGGTTTTATCGAACATCAATCGTAAAAGTTTAAAAAAAGCCCAATAAAAAGAGTGTAATGAAGCGATGAAGTCTGAAGCTATTTCAACTGTTTTAATATAAGCAGCATTATTATTGCTGGGCTGACAAAAGGTATTCAAACGAATGCTATTAAATACTTACTATAGATACTAAGCGTAATCTCCATCAAGTATAGCTAAGCTGGAAAATTGTGCATAGTTTAATGTCTGCAGAAACATTGCTAACTTGAATGTAGCTGATAAAGTGGATCCATTCGATTTTTCGCATCACTATTATAAATAATTAATTATATCGAGGCTGTCGCTTATATTCGTGTAAACACGGCGATTACCAGAGGTAGGTAAAAGAGGCGTGGGCGTAGTCGTATTCTAAGAAATGGGTGCACCCACTACTGCTATCACATATCCGTCGTAATTAAAGTGTGGGATCTATCGAGGAGTGAACCGGTTATACTGACTTAATGTGTTTTACGCTTGTTAATTATTTGGCCACGCAGTAAGTTCTTGTAAATTGTATGGGCTTTCATAGTTTTAGATTGCGCTTCTAGTTACTCACTTAATAATAATAATTTCGTATTTTGTTTCGCTTAAAGATAACATCATTTCACATATTTCAAAAATCGGTATTAAACTTGCATTAGACAGACAAATATTTAGACGTGACAAGAATAAAATGAAAACTTTTTTAATACTTTTTCCCATTTAATTAGAACAAAAAGAAGAGAAAAAAAAAATAAAGTAGAAATTCATTAGAAATCCAATTCAAAGCGTAAGCAAACATATATGTTTTCTAAAAATTTCTTAAAACGAAAGCAATGCACGAAATCAATAAAAGAATAGCAAAAAGGATTTTTGTTAAGAGTGTACTCCTTTTGACATTGTTTGCATGCAACCAAGCAACTAAGACTTCTTCTTCTATGGTGTATGTGTGTCGGGAACATTTATACATACACATACTTATTTATCGCACACAAACATTATTATATGAGAAGAGAGAATAGAATGTAAGGAGAACGTGTAAAGAAACTTTTAATATAGTCAGGCAGCCGCAAAAAGTCAATAACTCAATGCACACACATTAATTTTTTGCTTTCTTTTCTATGCTGGAACGCACGTACTTATTTCATGTGTATGTGCACATACGTGTATATATATATATTTATATATATATGCATATATATCTTTGAGGTATAAGCATGCTTTATGATCGCATATGTGTTGGCATGTATATGTGGCATGCATATATGGGATGTATATATAATATAATATACGTATGTATGTATGTATGTATGTATGTATGTATGTGTTACAATTTCTTTTTTTCATTTCTTTTTTTGCTTCTTTTTTTTTCTTCTTGTACTTTTATGCATGTTGACTGGATCTTAGGATAAGGGGATACGGCGCGGTTAATGTGGGCAATAATGACGGGCACAGCTTGTGCAAAAGGGTACCACACGCACACAAAGAGACATTTATAGTCAACGTGGCATAAAAAAGCATTTATCTTCCACTTGTCGGTTTTTCTTCTTCTCTTTTTCTTTTGTACTTGTTCCCTAAGGCGTAAGAATATATTAATTGAATTAAACTATTTGCAACTCATACGAGTACGCATTGAGGACTTTATAAGATATAAAAATTTTCAAATTGGCTTCAGGTGCATTCAAGGGCGTACTACTTACACAGGTTCATCTTCTTCCATTTTTGTTTTTGCCTAGCGAAATAAATAAAGCTTTCAAATACGTCGAAATCATGAAAATGGGAAATGTTTTTAAAAATATTTCTGTTAACATCTGTTCAGCTTCATCGTACACTTTGTTTATATCGATTAATAGTTTTATAATTAATGCAAACATTCTTTCATCTACACTTTATTTATTCATAGATGGTAGGTATAAAAAATTCGCCTCCAAGTTGAACTGTTTCTCTTGCTTGCTAGCATTTCCATTTTATTTCTTTTTATCATAGTTTTTACATTTCATTGTGCTTACTTACTTGTATGCAAGTATGTAATAAACTTCAACATACACCATAGTGTGCAACGAGAGATGTACGATGAGTGTGTAAATAATTTTTGCAAAGAACACCGGTGGTGACATAATTTTTAACGTTGTAAATATATGTGCTTTAGTAGCTGAGATGGTAAAGAAAAACTTGCTTTTCTTCCTCTTCTCATACGCACTATATTAACAGCATTATTTAGTTATGCTTGATTGCTTTACAACGTGTGTTGCTTTAGCAATAAAAAAAGAAAAAAAAAAAAAAACAATAAATGCGTTACTTTTGTTGTTTTGTTAAAATTTTGTTAATTAAAAATTTAAACATTCACACAGGAAGGTGGAACGTAGAAAAAGCCAAAGAATCTTTGATACGGTATCTTTTTACTGCTCAAAAAGATAGTATTATGCATAACTACATACGGAAAAATTTATTAAGTTATTCGAGTAATCGTTTTTCATGTACGAGTACGAGTTCATAGGGATAAAAAAAAAGGTTTTCTTTGCCTTGAACCAAATCTATGTGCACATTACAGCAGCACAGTGGCACAGTGGCAGCGATCGACATCATTTATGTAACGAATTTTTTAAAAGTATCATTACTAGTTATGAGCTTATAGCTATGTAAGTCTATTTTTTATAAGTTGTTTTTAGCAATTGTGGGCGTGGACTGTTGCGGTATTCTAAATTGTTGCTCTCGCTTATGAAAGGAAAGCTAGAATCTCCGATATTTAGCCGCTGAAGATAATTGATAATTGATAAAATTTATATAAAATTGTAGTTATTGTGGGCGTGTCAGCTATGAATTGAAAAATTATAATGGTTTTTAAATTGACTTTTTAGATAGCTATAAGAATTATCAATTTTTTTGCTTTCCAATTTTAAATTATGGTTTTCGTCCTCTTACAGGTATGTGCTGTGCTCAAATTTCCGTTAAATCTTTAGACCGCCGGCATAGGTTACTGCATAATTATTTATTATTTTATTTTATCTTAAATTATTCATTTTGTCTTTTTCAAATTTTATGTTTTATTTATGAAGCGAAAGTTTTAAATCGAAAATCTATACACAATCTATGTACTATGAAAAGTCTGAGGCAGAGAGCTCCACTGTCAAGTACGAGCAAGTTTTTAATAACGCGGCTAAAATTATATTTTATAAGAACGAAGATTAATATTACACCGTGGTAAGTTAGTAAGTAAGCGCAAACATTCATTTTTTTTTCACATATTTCAACAAGTGTTAATCTTTCGCCTGAGAGACAAAGTACCTACTCAACTAACAACTCGATGGTCATGGATTCAAATCGCTTTAAGGGTTGAAGCTACGGCCGCACATATATGTATTTAAAATTTTTACTTTTCATTCACATTTTTCGTATTTCGTCGGATGGTTGGACAGACGATGGACGTCGATATATAATTACATCGCTTCAAAATCTTAAATTGATTGAAAATACACACACTTTTTGAAGGGGAATTCGCGCCGTATATCTATAGAATATATTATATAAATATATATAAAATATAGAAAATATATTCTATAAAATATATAAAATATAGAAATAGAAAGACATATCTAATATATATCGTGATTTTATCAAACACATATGTTAAGTATCGAATTTTTTCATTCAATTCTTGAAGATACTCTTCCACGTGGATGAAATTATATAGAAAAGTTGAGTAGACGCACATCATTGCAAATAATTCAAACATTCAAACATTCATGTTGTTAAGGTTTTTTCATATTTTTGTTGTGCAGTTTTAATTATTTTTGAAGATATATTTTTTTTTAGAGAATTTTCAGCTTAACTTACTTTGCGTATCATGACCATTGTCAAAGCTTATCTGTTGTGTTTCAAATTTTGCATTTCTATAGTAATGTTTTTTCCAGGACTAATAGCGTATGCAAGAAGTACCGACATGTTCATTGCCTAGTTGCAGAAGAAGAAGAAAAAGATCACGTCGACCAAGTATATAAGTGCAGTAAACCATTTCTGATATCAATTTAATAATATTACAAATAGCAAGAGGGCAAACTAATATGCCTAAATTATTCGATGATAGGCAAAAGAGGGTACTCTTCGTGCGATACTTGTTTGGATTTAAGTAGAAGTTTACCGTTTCGCAATGACATTTGTTTTTAAATTACATTCTAATTAAGAAATGTTTAAATCATTAAAGTATAAAGGCAAACCTTAAACGCATAATCTCAAAACCATGGCAAGACTATTGTGCAAGATCGCTGTCAATGCGTGCAGAACAGCTTTGTATGTATTCTGTAATAAATTGATGTGCGAATTATTTAATAATTTGTTTTAACCTGAGCTATGCTAGCAAAGAAATCCTACAAACGGCGCCGTTTGTGGTTATATGCTTGATATGTACAGTTGAGAGTAAAATTGTATTTTAGTTGCCATAAAGTTAATTATATTTCTTATGTGGTAGAAAAAGAAGACAATGTCATCTTGATTGGTCTATTAGATCCTTGTGTCACACCTATCACAGTTGTCACTATTGAGCTTACTATTGAACGGAAAAAATTATATAAAATGAAAATAAATATAATAAGAAAACAAGGAAACTAATCTAGAAACTAGCAAGATCCATGTCAGCCGGAAAGTTTAAATCGCGGCAAAATTTTTAAAATTAAAAGGTAATTGTATCAGGATGATATTGAAATTTGATTATTATAACAATTGGAATTATGAATGTTTGATCGATTAATAGCAATTACAAGAATAAGAGATAAAAGACTAAACATCTTTCAGAAATCATGTCGATAAAAAAATTTATATATCATTTATATGTTTATAAACATAGCTTTTCCATTTTTATTAAGGCTAACATTTCACGTACAAATTCGAATCTGTAAAGGTTCTAAAAAAAAAAGGAATTTGCGTGAACACTTGGGTGCAAGTCTTTCAAAATTATAATCACCGAAAGTTATGAATGAAAATTTGAGAAAATTGTCGGTGTTTTTGGAAGTTGTTTTAGTTTTTTGTTCTTTGTGGGCGCGCGATATAGGTAGCGAATAAATCGCGCTACTCAGTACGATTAAGCGCAATAACCCTAAATGAAAGGTCTTCAACAGCTTCTACAGTAACAAAAATAAAGCCTAGATGTCCTTTTATAGGTAATTGCTGTAAGTCATTCGCCAACGATATTTTAAATGTTTCATTGTAAGATCTTTCGTCTCAACTTGAAGACGTCTTATTGGGCCTATCAAGAATCTAAACTGTATATATATATATATATATTATACATAAACACTCATCTTTTTATATTGAGCCTACTGCCTAATAAGGTTAAATAGAATGCCCATGAGTAATTTTTGCATATAACTGGCGTATAACTGGTTTATATATACATCGCGTACGTATACCCGTATACCGTTGTGTAAACAACAAAACTACTACAACCGATCTTTCACTCTTCAGTTATGTATAAATATTGCATGATTCCAAAATTTGCGATTGTTTTTTGCGATAGTGTACTTGCACTAGACTCCGTGTCGTCTTCTGGGCTCTTCTTCGCTTTCTCCTTACTTACAATTTTCTTTGAATTCTTTCTTATTATGCATTTATCATTCTTCCTGTGCTGCGTAGGCGCAGCTTAAAGTGCCCTTTTTTCTAATTTTATTTTTTTGTTTTACTACCTATAACAGGGGGTAAATCTTCGTACAGTTCTCCCTTCGATCACTAACTCGAAACTTCTTTTGAGACATAAAATCATTGAAATCCTATCCACTGATACTGTTGGCGTATTTAATTATCGTATTTGATCAGCATCTCTGGGAATATCGACTAAAAGTATGGCTGCGTTGGTGGTCTTGTAGAAGATGTTGAGGGAAATATTACTGTACTGTATTAGTTGCCCTTGTTACCTATGTTCGTTTTAACGATATTCATCTATCATGTACGTGTATGAACGTGTATGTGTATACATATGTGCATATATATAGTTGGTGTAGTTATGATTGTTGAGCAAGATTGCAAGAAATTCCAACTTCATATTCGAAGCTATTAATCAAAGAACTACGTTCAAAGAATATCTTGCCTAAATACGTCCAAATCAAAGGCTATATAAAAAGTGAATTTGTATGGAATAAAATAATGACTTTTGTGCTTCCAAAGGATTCTTTTTCATATATTTTTTTCGGCTAGCAAGACGAAATTTGAAAAATCGAAAAGAAACGAATCCTCGTCTCTTGTGATAAAATTTGCAGACAAGTAACTAGCGTTACGCCTGCCTTTTTAGGCTAAAAGACTTCTTAACGAACGTTGGCACAAAAAATGTTGCCACTAGTACTGTGATTATCCGAAATGAGTAATAGATGATGTTAGCATGTCCATCAGCTGGTAAATTTAGGGCAATAAAAAGACGAGAAAGAATGAAAGTCGTGAAATTTGCATAAAAAAGTCTTGATCGCTAAAAAAGAATAAATTCTAAAAATCTGTCTATTTGTAAATTTTATGCAAAAAACTTCAATCTCAAAGAAAAAAAAATTTTTTTGTTCATAGAACAAGATCTTCGGATAAAATTCCTTACAGAATTTTTATTTAAAATGCGATTGAAAACAAAAAAAAAATTGCGCCTCTTTCCAACTGCGTTATCCGGCAGTTTACTCTGTACTTTACATAAAAATTAAATGTAAAATATATACGTCCTTCTTTTTACACGAATTTTTTTTACACGAAAATTTAATTTAAAACGAAGAAAAAGGAAAAGATAATTATTTTTTACACGAATTGTTTTGTTCTAACACGGCATTAAACATTCTATGAATTTTTTTTAAGCTTTCCAAAATATTTTCCTTCTCACCCCTCACAAATGTGCATAGTAACTTCGCGCTATATTTTTCACAATTCACTTAGATTATGCCGATTATACGCGTATATCTCTCGGGATTATAAATAGAATATAGAGGTAATGCATTTTTAAAGTTTGGTTTTTCAAAGTGTACTTTCTTTCTTATAATTATTATTATTATTATTATATATAAATTTAGCCAGACAATAAATTCTAAGACTAAAGTCTTAAAGCACTAGCATCTAAGGCTTTCGTATCTATTTTTTTTTTTTTTAATATTATTATTATTATTATTATTAAAAACTCTACCGCACTTGAGATTTGAACCCACGACCATTGAATTGCTAGTTGAAACTCTTACCTACTGGGCCACTCAGGAGGATATTTTTTTTTTTATATTATAATATGTTTAATATAAGCATGAAATAAATTCCTACGTAAACTCTGACGAGAATTTTTTTTAAATTTTTTATTGTACTGTTGAGCTGCTTTTCTAGGTCTGGGACCAAACTACCATTTTTCCATTTAGCCAATAATTTTTGTTGCGCGAATTTTCTGGGGAACGTATCCATCGTATAAAAAGAGAATATATGTATATGTATCTTAGGGTACAATTAATGTCGCCATTGCCGTTAGTTAGATGCCCGCATACGCAGTAATGAAAATATTTGCATGTATTATTAAAATAAAACACAACTCATAAGCCATACGAACAGAGGTCTAACCATTCTCTGTGCAGGAAATAAAAACCAGAAAAAGGAAATAAACTTAATGGGCTGGGACCCATAACGGCATGTATACACAGGTAGTATGGACGTAACGAAATATTTTTAAGCATGAAAAAAAAAAAAAAGTTTTAAAGGCTTGAAATTGTTTTAATTGAAATTTAATTTGGTCTGCTTCGAAAAATATTTTAATAAAAGTTATTATGCAGTATAAATTATATTCTGGCAGAAATATAAAAATAAGGAAAAACAACTTTTGCTTACAGCTAATAGTACATATATGCAAACAGTTCTTTTATATGCTGGAATTTTCAACAATTTGTGCTTTATACTGCAAGTAAATGGCTTATGCTCTACTTGTGGAACTTTTCTTTAAAAATAAAACTTAAAGAAAAAAAAGACGTAAACGAAAAAGAATAAAAGTAATTGCAGTAATTTTCTGTATATTTATTTTGTAGTTTTCGAAAGATAAATATTTGCAGATGCATACATATGCATGCCAATATATATAAATACACACACACACACACAAGTAAACCAAAGTTTATTTATCTTTAAGGTAAGCTTTCTTTTAACTTTTTTCTTTTTTTATTTTCAAGGTTTGCGAGGATATTTGTTGTTTATATGTTTGGATCGTTTTAATTTCCATTAGTTTGTTAAAACAAACATTTTCTGCAAATTTTCTTTGATATATTCTTAACAATAGCTTGTGCAAGCTTCTCGCTTGTAAGGCGTTTACATTCATCTCAAAAAACTTACTGATGCGGTTACAATTAGGTTTTATAAGAAGAAAGCTTAATTTTATATGATAGTAAGCTTGTGCAGAGGTTCGCTTTGTTTATCACATATTACAACAGCTGTTAATCTTTCTTTGATCCCTGACAAAGTTTATATAGTCAAAGCTTAAATTATTTTGAATCCACTTTAACCTCACCTTCTGTCACTGACTGATAAACTTATTGAATCTTTTTTTAAAAGGCAGCCGTTGTTAATGTAATATATATATGTCGTTATATATATTTCGAATGTAGAGGAAGAAACTTTCCGCTTTAGTCAGAAGCAAATTGGAACCATTCAAGATTTCGTAAGCATTGGCCTAATTCAGTTTCTAACAAAAGTTGTAAAAATTAACATTAAAAAGACAACTAAAACAAGAAAAAAAAAGAGGACTTAGTCCTGTGAAAGAATGAAGTTTTTAGGTTTCTTTCTAGATTTCCTTCCATACCTGACTAGTGCAAGTGTAAATTTTTCTAAATTTTTTTCAACTACTTGTCCTAACATTCTTTTCTATCGTCTCACTTTCTATTACTATTATCATTAGATTTCTTTTCCTTCTTCTTATTTATTCAAATTTAATCTTCAAACTTTTAAAAGTGACTGACACAATTATAATAAAAATTCTGTTTCACATACAAATGTAATAAAATAATGTTTACAAAGTTTTACTTTAACTACATTGAGAATATTTAAAAAACGTCATTTTAATTAGAATATCATATGCATATGAATGTAACACTTCTTTATAACATAGACAAGCTATTCAGAGCCCAGTCATCTGGTAATTTATTGCTCATACGTAACGGCCATCAAATGCAGAAAGATTTTGATTATACTGAAAACAAGCTGGGAAAGTGCATTCGAGTTTATAGTCAAAAAAACCTTTTTGATACCCTCCACCCCCATCCATTCCATATGTTACTAATGATTAACTTATGAGTTGGCAGTTTAAAATTCTTCTTAAAGTGAAATTTAAGGTGAGTCTGCGAAATATTTGCATGACAAGTTGAATTCAATAGCTCTCATAGGTGGACAACAATTCCTTTTCTCATTTAAGTGCTAGGTAGACGTTCCTATAAGTTTAGACCAATATTTTATTGGGTGTGTGAATCACGCCCATTTTTAAACTTGATTACGAAGTTTCCAAGTAGCAACAAATGGCAGACTGACAGACAAACTCAGTAATCTACGCTAACAAGGATACAGCAAACTTTAGCGGTAAATAAAATAAAAAACTATGAAGGCGTTATTTGTGTTAGAGAGATATCTGAATGCCCACCCAATAGTAGTACAAATTAAATGAGGTTCATTGATTCGTTCGTTGAATATGAACAAAATGTAAATGTGAATATGCATAAGAGTTCTAATATAAGAGAATATAAATATGAACAAAAATATGAATAGAATATAAATATGAATATAGGCATGAATATTTATATGAATATGAATACAAATATGAATATAAATTTATACATAAAATGAATATGAATATTGGTGTAAATGCAAATATGAACATGAATATAAATTTTAATATGAATTGTGTTTGGCTATGAATACGTGTATGCATATGGCTACGAGTATGAATATAGGCATGAATAAGAACAATATTACGATTTCCGTTATAATACGAATCTGAAAGGAAACAATTCGTCTAACTAGTGCTAACATACTTAGCGTTTACATATCTCTATTATTGGGGTTAACATTTTCTAAATATTTGTGAAATTTAACAGCATTTTTTGTCTTGCGTTTATGAACACTTGCAAATACATCCATTAGAAAGCTGAAGTTAAAGGTGAAATTTAATCAAGAAAATAGGTGTCAAGTTAAAGGCGTCTCGTACTTTAATAACAACAATGAAAAATGGATGAGCTGATAGATGGGCGGCGAATATGTTATTTAGCGTGTTAGGTTAATTCAAGATATAAAGATTAAAGATATATATATATATATGTGTCCTATATCGGGGCAACAGTGTTTGCTAAATAAATTATTGCACCGCTTGTCATAAATGCATATTAATTTCATAGATTGAAGAACTCTGAATTGTAAATAAATGTGTCAAGTTTTGCTGTTGGAACAATTCCTACATACATAAATAAATATATGATGTATTACTTACTGCGAAGGGCTTAGAATTTTTTATGTTTGTTTGCGGAACATGCTCAACAGAACAGAACAATAATCAGAAGAACAATAATGAAACATAAAAAGTGAAATAAATAATTGAAAAATAAATACGAAAAATGCTAAGAACGCTTAAAGCAAATACTTTTTCTCTGCATTTGTTATCGGCGCGCTTTAGCGAGTAGATGACGCAATAAACTAAAAGCATTGAATATAATAACTATATATGTATATATACACGTGTACATATATGCATACGTATATGTGCTTTCACTTTATTCCACAAATTCATTGTATTTTATTTGCCATAAACTGTGTGATACTTACACCCGTAAGTATGTCTGGTCGCGCGCGTGTGTATGTGAAAATGTGAAGCACAGACACATTGTATAAAATTGGGTTACAAATGGTAAATAGTTTAGCATCGCATACAACCACCACCAGCACCGGTTGTAATAGTAGTATTGCATACAAATGCCATACCGCAATCGTGTGCTATTCTTCACGTTTAAACTGGGAAATGCTTACATATACACATACGCTCAGAGAGGCACGTACATAAGACCATTTGAAATGAAATTCAGTTTTATGATAACATATACACATGTACGCTAAAGCCCTCAAGACTCACAAATGAATGAGTGAACGAGTTTTCATTAAAAATTAATATCTGTGTGCATAACATACCCGAGCAATAAGCAAAAAGAAGGAAAAAAAAGTTTCAAAAACTTTTTATTCGCTGAGCCTTAGAGAAAACTGTGCCAAATTAACAAGAGCTCTGCAGTCAACCATACTTTCACATACGTTCAACTTCACTTTCCATCAAAAAAAAAATAAGAAAATTTGTCTTAAATAAAATAAGTATTTCCCGGACAAGTACGCTTTGCATTTTTTTTTTTTTTTTTTATCTTTTACATAACATAAGTGTTTTAAGACGAATTTTATGTTGCGAAAGCGACGCGATTTTGTCAGAATATTTTCGATTTTAATATGTAATCACAACTTCTTGTTACGTTTTCTTACAATTACACACACACACGTACACAATAAAAGCATATCGCTTTTGTATATTCAGTTTTGAACGTTTTCAATCGACTAACTAAGAAGCATTTACTTCATTGAAGTTAGTGGTAAACATGTTCTGTGTTATCTATGCTCCAAACAAGAGCAGGAGTACAATTTCGAAAAGTCCTGTATCCTCAGCGGACGAAAAGAAAAACCATTGAAAGAGAGAGCGAGCGAGAGAATGAGAGAACAAAGTTTATTCGATTTTATAGCTAAGGGTGTTAACAAAACTCGAAAAGAGTACGAATTCGAAAATCTTCCTACGAAAGGTCAGTATTTCGAAAGACTTCTAGCATTGTCTCTGTTTACTCTCCGCATCCTCTCTGTTTCTTTTCTCACTATGCTATCCTCTCTTCCTCACTGTCTCTTTTGTAGTGTTCCTTTTGCGTATAGATATCAAATTTAGGCAGTACTGGTAGGTATTTAAGGCGAATTATAACAGTTTTCAGCAAATGCTTCGCTTTGGCTCTTTCAAGCCTCTGACTGTGAATTTTTGTGTTTTGGTTTTTGGTCGTGTTTTTCTTTTTATTATTTTTATTTATATTTTCTTTATTTACTTACATTTTTTTTCTTTTGCTTTTTTGTTTTTTTATTTGTTTTTTCTTGTTAAGTCCCGAAAACTATGTCAATTTGTAACTTCTTGTTCTTTTACATTTGTTATTGTTGCTTTTGTTGTACTAGCAGTCTGTATGCTTTTTATGTTATTCCTTAATTTTAGACTGAAGTTGAGTAAGAGTAACGTTTTACACACACATATAATAAAAAAGTAGAAAAAAGATTGATTCTATATCCTTTAGTATATATCGAGAAACAACGACACGTACATATGGAAGAAGCAATCCTTGCTCTTTCTTCTTAACATTTACCAATGGGATAGTTTGGCGCAATTAGAGAAAATGAAATATGTTGCCTTTAACGTGAATGAACGGATTATAAAAAAATTGAAAAAAAAATTTCAAAATACAAACTCTAAATGAAAGCTATTATCAAGTTCTTTCATTTTGCAAAATATTTTATAAATTTGTTAATTTCTATTAATAAACAAGAAAACCAAAAAAATTTTTGTTATTTAAAGAAAATTAATGATTTGATGATAATTTGTTAAGTATCGCCTGTAGATAAGCCTTCTTGTAGATACCAGAAACGGTCACAGTTTAGATGGAATCACGTTTCATACCTATTTCAAATTACTTGCAGCAACCAGAAGAAAGAATTTACTCATGATACGTTAAATAATTTTTATCTTCATGGAGATACAAATTACGTTTGTATTGCATTGTATGCCTTTGGGAGCCGCATTTGCTAATGTCTCATATATGCAGAACACAAAAATTGTGTCTTCGAGAAACTTCCAACCTTCGGATAACAAAGGCAAATGTTTCGTGCAACACAATTATGTTTGCAACTGTTCAGGGACGTTACCAGTCTCTTAAAAGGGCAAGTAATCAGAACCACACCTGTGATTACCTACACCTTTACATACATTTCCTTCCAAATTAACACAGGTTTTACTAAATAATTTATTCTTTGAATAGTCCTTCTATTCTTATAACGATGCCCAATTCAGTGTTAATTGGTAGAAAACCTTAAAAGAATAAGTTGAAAATAAGCCCATCAATAAACAATATTTTGAATAGTAAATGTAAAAATAATAGCTAGTGTTTTACAATAAAGCCTCGAACAACGCAAGATAAAAGGTGGAAGCAGGATATCTATTTGATCTACCCTTTTACTGATGAATTGCTATATTCACAAGACAATTGAAGGCAGATGCCTTGCATTTTGAATTGATTAGGAAGACGATGCTAAAAGGCAAAGGAGGCTGAAGCAGGAATACGCCTTCAATAAAGAAACAGTTTAAGAAAGATACATAACGAACTGGCAACTGTGTCTTCTCCTTGTCAACAATTTACGGTTCTCGTGTGCACACATTTCCGAAACAGACTGACCAAAGCATACATCGGTACGATCTTCACATTCGACGGAATAATATTTGTTAGTACTTAGTACTTGCATGCTTCAACGCAGAGCTTGATTTGAAGTCATTGCTAAGCGGGCTTGCAGCAAAATACTACCTAAAACTTATTTACTCGGCCACAATATAAAAAGACAAATTTTCCTAGCTTTAAGGGAAATTATTCAAGTTCATTCCCAAAGTTTACGTTTTCCAAAATTTTGCGAACAACATCTGGCTATCGTTTAATTTCGTAGAAAGCTTTACAGATAAGCCAAACCATAATACCATAAATAATGTAATTCAAAAATATGTAGAAGTAACCTAGCTAGGTTACATATGAAAGATATATTAAAACATTTTAGCACGAAAATTTTATAGCAATCAAGTGCAACCGCTCAGCAAACATAGTAGGGAAGAACGAGGGACAAAGGGTTTTCTTTCAGACAAAGCCTTAAGGATAGCTACCGTGATTTCAACAAGCAGAGGAATAGAAAGGAGGATAGTTGGGTAAATCAATTCTTTCATTTACACGGACCAAGCAGATATCCATTTCCATTATCAGTGCATTGCAGACATTTGAACCCTTTTGGTGCTTAAAATGACGATTGAAATTTCAAAATGCGTTAGCCTTGCCCTACAGATGTGTATGCATGGAAATTTGTGAAAATGAACGCATAACAAGATACAAACTAACGTGTCATCATTCTTTTGAAATTTATGTATTGTTGGTATTATTGTAGATCGCTTTCCTAACCTGGTCTGAATTGCTGAGCGGGAAATGGGTTTTAACTGCTTATTCCCATTATTTAATAGTGTTTTTCTCTTTAAATTCCTTAAGTCGGATCAAAGATATGATAAAGCTCTGGCAATCAGTATCACATTGGACGATTTGAAGTTAACAGCACATGAGACTGTCAACGCCTTAAGAGCGTATATTTTAGGTGAATAATATATGGAATGCAGAATTTTTAGAAGCGTAACAAAAATAGATAGAATTTGTGTGAAAGTATATTCCACGCTCACCACTACAACCCAGAATCGAAAAGTATCTCCGATAAATGTTGGATTTTTACAAAAAAAAAAGTTTTACACATTTAAGGAAACTTCGAATATATAGTGGCGCATGGCCCATCATTAGATATTCTACAATACATTGCTTAGTGCAGTTTTTCATATGACGACTTCCAATATAAGGCGTCTCATGCAAAGTGGTCGGAAAAATGGTCGGATCTGAACCAAGTCGCAAGCATGTCGGTGAACGACGTATTATCGAAACATCTCAAAAGCTAGCTTCGTTATGTTGAACACAACAATGCATGGGCAGACATCAGTTAGACAGGCGGTTAACCACACAGACAACCTTGTATATATCTCTACAATCTTAACCTTCTACCTATAGGGTAAAAAAGCTGGTTTTTGTGAGGTAAAATGAAATTTTCATATATTGCTTACCTTGTTATGAAACATGAATTACTTTGGACTGTATACCAAACCTCAATCATTTTTTTTTCTTTATTTAAATTTCTATGGACTGTTAACTTCCAAAGCAGCTTAAGTAAGACTTGATGAAGTTCGTATCATCGAATGTAAGTAACTCTGCCACGTAGTCGAGAAGATAAGTGGCGTGACTATTAAGTTGGCGATCGCAGGTTGAAATGCTAACGAGGTTTGGCCATACTTGATCGTAACTGCAATGACAGCTCGGTTGCTAAACGGATATACGCTCTCTATTGGCCTCGCATCTACTAATTTGCGAAAAATCTTTATCTCTCTCCCCACTTATTTCTGATCATCAGCGAGTTGTGACATCCTCCGATCCTCTGGTCATATTAAAAAATAAAAAAGCAAAGTGCTACTAACTTCTTTCTTGACGCAATATTAATTTTAACCAAGATAGATTTTATTTTCAATGTGCTATACCTGATATACATTCATGGCTCGTTTTGTTTGATGTGAAAAAAGAATTACTAAAAAAAATTTCTGAACAAAATTTTACAAATTGTCCGGAAGCACGTTTCGGACGCTCGCTATATAAGTGTAGATATATGTATATATGAAAATATTATCTTTCTTTTTTTTCAATTAGAAACTAACTAACTAACGAGCGTTACTCATACGATTCAACCGATGAGTTGTCTTTTCAATTTTGCTCTTCTTTTGTGCTCACGTAGACTTAATTAAAACATGTTCCTGTCGCTTGTGGGTGTGACTACATGAACACATATACATAAGAGCGGGAGATGAAAAAAACCGAAACCTTGGACTTACTTAATGGATATACGCCTTCAAGTAATCAAAATATTTAAAAATACAACCGTTGACGTATCAAACGCTAGAATAACAATAACGGCAAATATGAATTAAAAACTGCAAAAGCAGTGTAACGTATAGTAGAATAGTAGAGCAGCACGTGCTTAACTTATAGTAACTTGTACTGTTTTTGTATTAAACAAGAGTTTATCTCTTGATTGTTGTTAACTGCGGCTTTTTGTTGACTTACGTGCACTTATTTAGGTACAAATTGCAAAACGAAGTTGTTAGTAAATGAAAAGTCAGAGATGTGGAGTAACTTTGGGATAAGCGGATCTTTTCTTCGGTTTTTTGTTTTTTTTTATTTTAGTCGCTTATGTCCGTGCAAATAATTCGCTGACATAAGTAGTTGAAAAACAAAAAAAAAAAAAAACAAAAAATGCTTGGTTTTGTTTATGTTAATATTTTTCGTTTTTCTTTTCTTTTCAGCTTTTCTTCGTCGGCTGTTGTTTTGGAACAAACAAATAAGGGGGTAAGTAACCTTTTCACAATCTTTTCATCTTAGCTACCATATGTTTGTCACTTATACTACGGCCCGGTGTGTATCAGGTTGTAACAACAATATTTTATATATGTA
The DNA here is from genome assembly GCA_000688735.1 of Glossina austeni. NCBI lineage: Eukaryota > Metazoa > Arthropoda > Insecta > Diptera > Glossinidae > Glossina > Glossina austeni. The sequence continues at coordinate 425,818 of KK502435.1, read as the reverse complement.
CACAGTCAAGCAGTCACATTTTGTGGTTGTCACGTATATATCTTTTTTCTTTTTTTTTTATTTGGCTACTCTTCGTTTTTATTTCATCGTAAATTTTTATCTTCTGCTATACATTTTGTACTCATGTTACTTATTTTTGCAAAATTTTGACTCTGGTAATTACCACAAATGTCAGATCTTCATTGTGCGGTTTTCTTCATGTTACTATTACTTTTCTTGTTGTTGTTGTTTCTGTTGTCGTTGCTATTGCTACTGGTACTGCTGTTTGTTTTTATTGAAGCTGACAACGGTATAACAGCAGTGTAAGAGAACGAAACGTATAAAATTAGTTGAAAATGCTTGAGGCATTTGTGCTCATTTCTTATTCCGGTATCTTTCGTTGCTTTTGTTGTTGTTTTTGTTATTTGTTGATACATCTAGCTTTTTGCTGTCCAGTCCAATTCCGTTTCTTAATTTCAGTGCAGTAATTGTGACATGATGCGGTTAAAAGTCAAAGTTTTGCTTCCCTTACTGAATTCTGTATGCTTTGTTTGCGTATCTTAGATATTACATAGAACAGAAACTAAGCAAATGAAAAATGCATAAGTAATAGAAGAAAGAAGAATCACAATTCTTTTATCATAAAATTATCAAAAATTTTACTTTCAAATGCCTCGAAAAAGAAAATCAAAAACTCCTTTTCTCTTTCTTGGTTTCATTCATTTTTATACCCATCACATTTTGTCGAAACATTTCCACAAGGAAGCTTCACAAGATCCTGCAATGTATATATATTCAAAGTCCACATCAAATTCTGAATCGATTTAAGCATTTAAGCACCTGTCCTGTTGTCCGTCTGTCTAATGTATTGTAAACATTCTCCTTGCCGCAAAAATGCAGCTATCGACTTCAAATTTGGCAGAAATCATTGAAAGTTCATGTACGCAGTTTCTTATTGAAAATGGGGCAAACAGGTCCAACAACACGCCTACGACGCTACGTAAAGTGAGGGCATGTCTGTCTGGTTTTCAAAAGGGATACCAAATTGTTGTTTTTTCTCTTTAATCATAAACTAGACCAGATAAACTTTGAAGGTACATTCTGTGAGCAGTCCTGTAATAACTCTACAAAAACGGAAACAATTGGTCACGCCTACTCAATTTTATAGTGTGTCATAATCTCGACTATTTTTCTCGTTATATAATCCACAGAAGCAAACTTGGAAAACCCCATCATGTATATAAGCATTTGCCCAGTTGGGAATTTTGATTACATCTTAACATAACCGTCCACCATTTGTCCATCTGTCTGTCAGCGCAATTGTGTAGTAGTTGTGGTAAACATTCCCCCGTTCGCAAAAATGAAGGTAACCCCTACAGACTCGTAAAAGTATTGGAAAACGACCCAAACTTGTAAAAGAACACGCCTACAACGGCAACATCTATATGCAAAAAGAATGTGAAGCCCTCTGCTTTCCGTGTCTTTTTCTTGTTACTCATAAACTACAAGACATACATCACATAAAAATTTGCACTCCTGTTCTGAACATATAAAAAATCATCAGCGCCCACCCCATAGAATATGAAAATCTTGTCCTTTTCTTTAGAGTAGAAAAGATTCATTTACGACCGAACGCAATTTTCTTGTTTTTTTTTTTTCTTTTTACTTTTGCGTATCTTTACTTAATGTGGAGGAAAAAGTTTCTATGATAAAACCATCAAATGCTGCCACTAAAACAGGTGATATTGATGGTTGTTAACATTTTATTAGAACGAGTTTGCGAATAAAAACAAAGAGTTTTCTATTTCTTTTTCTGAAAGAAAATTTTATTTCAGGCAGTTTTCTGCCTATGCACTGTTAACGTCGACAGTGGAGTAGCGAAAAAGATAAAATTTGAATCACAGAAAAACAACTTCTGGACAAGAAATATATCTAGAGATTGAATGATAACAGTGAAAGATGCGCAGCAGAAAATAAGAATAAATCGCTGACAGAACCTCTTTCTCGAAGCACTTGATATTAAACGATTTTTATCAAAACGAACTGTCGTGGACGTATAAGTGAAAGAAGAAAAACGAAGGTAACAGTAGGACGAATGCGGAACTGGAAGCTCTTGGTTTGCTAGAGCCCACTTCAGATCTGCAATTCAGTCATCGTATGGCAGTGTTTTGTCAGCCAGAAATCGAATCATATGTTCAGCCCAGTTTTTGTGGCCCAAAGTTAATTTTCTTAGCTGCTGTGCCCTTACAGATTTATAGACATGGTACCCTGTCGGTTTTATCGACGTTTTCTTGTTATAGTCTTTTAGTATTTTTTTTGCTAAATTTTATTTTTTAACCTTTTTTTAACGTTTAACTTAGATTTTGGAATTTCTTCTTTTTTTATGTTTCAAAGAAATCACATGAGTTTTACTGAAAAATCGTGTTTATATTTACCTATAACTAATACTCATGCAAAGCACGTCTGCCTTTATTAAAGAATTTTAATTACATGCAGAAAACTAAAACCAAAACTATATATATACATACATACATAAATATATATATATATATATATATATATATATCATCATTTCGGATATGTTCGTGTGGAAAAATACCAAATTATAAAAATTTTGTTAAATCACCTGAAAACATTAATATTATAGGGTTGGAGGGTGTGCACGTTAAAACAAAATCAAGAGATAAATTTGCAATAGCACACAAATTTTAGATGAAGACAAACATGCATAAAATCTTTTGAAGAAGCATTTTACAACAAATAAACTTTACGACAGAAAACTAACGACAAGAACTTGAAATGTAGCATTGCCAGCGGTTATACAGGATTTTGTTTGTGTAGGTGTTTTCTGTTATTGTGAAGCTTTCAACTAATGGCTCTGTTGACAGTTAATGGAGAGTACAAGCACCCACAGATATGAAAGCATTAGATCTAAGTTGTTGAGAAAAAGTTCTCTTAGGGGAAATATGCACATAACACTTGCAAGAAATAATATTGAGGTTTTGTTGGAACTGGTGTCGTTTTGGTTGAAAGACCACATTTGAAATCATACAGGATCAGCGGAAATTTTGCAACTGTCAATGCAGTTTCCGCGTAAAACGTATTTCCGTCTACCGGAATCATTACCCAAACGCACAAGAATGACTTTTCTTGGCTTCTTCGTCTTCTTCTTCTTCTCGTCTCTTATTCAACATTTGCCGTAACCATCATCATCGTCATCATCAGCATCATCATTATCATTATTATTATTATCATCGTCATCATTATTATCGTAGTGATTTGCAAGTTAATAGTTGTGTTAGTGTCATGATGATATACAATCCGCTTGGTCTGTATGTAGGTCGTTCAAGGAAAGCTCAATTTCTGTCTTTTTTTTAGTTGCTCCCTAGTTTTGTGTCAGTTTAGCACCTAGTTTCTTTTTTGTTGCTGCTACTGGTGGCGATGATAATAATCTGGTATACAATCCACCATAACTGCCACCGAAATGTTGATAACATTTTGTGCATAAACTTTACAAACTGCACTACTAACCGAACAATCAAGAAATTGTTAAGAATAATGAAAAAAAAAACAAAAAACAAAAAACAAAAAAAAAAATTTATATAGAATTTTGCACTACTTCTACTGGTGACAGTTAGCGTCGACGTATTCTTCTTCTTAAGCGTTTCGCTAGCTTTGCTGCTAGTTATGTGTTAGTTAGGAATTCTTACAAATTTTCGGTAAACTTATCTTCCATGAAGGATGTTAGACATTTCACTATGCACTACTCGAATAATATAACATTTGAAAAGTTTGTTTGTTTTTTGTGCATTTTATGTACTATATCGCGCGTGTATATTTGCTGCTCTTGCTGCTGCTGATGTATAAAAAAGGAATTAGATATGCATACGTATATGTTACAAATCCGCGCTCTAAATAAACGATGCTTCGCATTTTTCTTATTCCTCTTCACCGCTAAAATATGTTGCTTTCTTCATACACCGGAAAATTTTCGGTTAACTTGAGAAATGTACGCCTATAGTGCCAAAAAAAAAACAATGACAACATTGCACTCATATAACTCTACATGTAGACATTTTTCCGTGCCACCATTAATCTCGTATGTCGTCTCATATCTACGTGCATGGATTTTACATTCAACTGTTTTGTCATTAAAGGCGTAGTCTTCTCCCTTCTCTCTTCTTTTATTTTCTACTTGTTTTTTTTTTTCATTTATTTTGCTTTTTTATGTTTATGCTTCAACTTCTATTGTGTTAATATTCCACTGACTATTAATGTGCTTGTCTTATAGTCTGTTTAACTGTCAGCATTTTTAAGCAATCAGTCTTGTGGAAAATCAGTGAAAATGCTTCACACTTTATAATTGTGTTTAAGGTTCACCGTGTTTGTTATATGCACATACACGCACACAACTATATAGAATAAATAGAATAAAATTTCATTTCTTTACCCTGAAAATTGGGGTAACTATGCTGCCGATAACTTTGTAGGGAGCAATTATTCCCCTATTAAAAATTCGGAAGAAATTATATTTATAATTAACGGAAGTGTTAATTTCTTTTAACGTCAGCTTAACGTTGCTAACAAAGTCCTCCTCATATAATTATAAAATTAAAATTTTGAGCTCAGTCTTAAGTTAAACATGAGTTGAGTGAATTACAAATGTCAAGACGTAAAAATTATTCGGTTACTGTCATCCATTACAAACACAAACACGGTCTGAATAGATTAGTTTTCCTTTAATTTTTGATCGCTTCGTTTTTCTAATAACCAGCTGCGCCAGAGATGTCCCGAAGATAAGCAAGCAAGCAGAGAGGAGGAGACAGGGTAAGAACAGATTAGTCTTTTTTTTGCTATTCATATGCTACGTTTTCGACGTAAGGAAGTCGTTAAAGTGCTTATTCAATACTTTCACCGACTTTTTCCCCAAAGTTCTGTTCGCAGTAGACAACTTAAGGCCCACCGTTTGTTTAACTGAATTTTCAAATGCAATATTTGCATAGTACTTAATAGATGGAAAATTTAAGGTTTTCGACCGAGAAGTTACGCTCGACTTGTGTGCATTTTTTAAGTGTAGAATATCACGTACGATACGTTCGGAAAGTGATTCTATTTTTCGTTTCTAATAGAGGGTTTAATTGTATTTCTCGCAGCTAACTTCACGCTTGAACTGCTTGACAACTTATTTATAAAAAAGTTCGTTGTATTCTTTGCGATAGTTTTTATGTGGTAAACAAAGTCGGAAGCAATATTTTAGGCATACCCTGCTTCCTACTATCGCAAAAGTAGAAACAGTGTTCAAAGAAGAACAAATTTATTGAATATGTGTGGAACGGACGTATTAACGGAATTCCAGTGTCAAAATTGACTTTCAAAATTTCGTTTAAAAAATTTTGATATTGAAGATGCACTACACTCTGGAAAGCCAGTTGGATCTGATTGACGACGAAATAAAGGCATTCATTGATGCAACCTACCGAAAAACAACTCGAGATCACTGAAAGATTAAATTTATCGAATTCGACTGTTCATGATGCCATGAAACGCACCTATAAGAAACCCGACATTTATTTTGACCAAAACAAAAAAAAAAAGAAATTATCTGAACAATCCCATAACTGGAAAGATGGACAATGTCTTCGCCTTGTTTTAAGAGAACGGTGTTTAACAAAAATATCGTATCGATTATGTTCTATGTTAACAAACTTAAAGACCATCGTTTCGTATAATTTTGAGGAGCGCTTTTACGCAGTTACCGGGTAACCGTTAGGGGGTAACAAAAACATGAATATTGTCAAGGAAATTGTTTGTACATTCAGCTTAATCCCTTTCGCTATTAAGTATTTGTTTTTGCTTGTCTACCTACTACTAACTCCTTAATTTATTTGCAAAGAAAGGCATAAAATGTGGTCTCAATGAAATGTCGTTGTTTTACGGATTGCTAGTGTTTGAAAGGCAAGAGACTTGAGTTTCACTTCGAGCGCATAAAGGTAGCATGAGAAGAGACAAACGGCAATGGGTGTTTCGGTTCTGCTTTTTACATTGACCGCTTGCACTACTAACTTTTTTTTTTTAACTTGACTTACTCCTAACCTACCTACTCATTAATTAATTTGCAAAGACAGCATAGGAAGAGGGTCTCAAGGTAGGCCACAAATATATTATTTGGAAGAAAAAACAAATTTAAATAATATAATGGCGAGCTTATCTCGATATAATAACAGTAATACAATGTCAAGCCGCATATGGTGTGGGATTGCGAAGAATTACAACCTGCCGCCCTTGACTTCTCAAGATTCCATTGTTTCTCGTATTTTTGAAAAAAATCTATATAAACACGAAACGTTTTCTTGAATAAAACTCTCATGCTTCTTACCTCGCGCAATAAAGTTAGCAAGAAGACCTATGAAAGTGACCAGCAGCTTCTGTTCACTTCTATATATCACTTCCATGCATGCTTTCTCTTTCAAATCATTATAGATTTTTAAACGAAGCGTAATATAGCATAATTTGATTCACTATAGTCAGTACGTAATTATAAAGTGCGCTTCATTTGTAATTTCTCTAAAGAATTTTTAATTTTATTTAATGACGATATTGGATTGAAATTGTAAATGTCGCTAACCACGGTTCACTAGTTTCACCAGTTAGTTAATAACAAATTTTGAAACTCCTTTTTTTTGTTTTTGTTACTTAAATAATTAAACTAATTAACAATATAATTTATGTGTTAGTAAGAGCGAAAGGAACGAGAGGAAGACAGGTAGAGTGAGAGCGAGAAGGAAGAAGACAAGGAGAGAGTGTGTAATGTTTTTTTAAATTGCATATTACTATCAGAAATAACTTTTTAAGTGCTTTTTTGAACAGATGCCAAAAGCAAATTTCTGTATAAAAACAGATCACAGAACGCAAAAGAAACAACTTCACAGAGTTTCGTAGAAGCAAAAGTACAAAATTCATATAACATAACGAACAGAACTAATTAGGCTACACTTCAATGGACAAACGACCAAATGATAAAACAAAAGTTTTCCTATTTTTTTCAAGGGAATATATTATGAGGAGGACTATGCGTGCGGACAAAGAATGAAAAAACAAAAAAACTGATAATGAGACGAATTTAGATATCCACTATAAATCGCGATTAAAATAGGGAGGAGAGAAAGCGGCAGAGAGAGCACGGGAGCGATGAAGAGAGTTAAAAAAAGCAAAATCTCTTGAGATGGTGGCGGAGCTTGGTTGCATGTTAAATATTCGTTATAGAAAATATACTCTTCAACTGAAAATTGGAACGGAAAGACGGATAAAGAGAGGGAGCAAAAGCTCTCTTGAGGCTACTGGTGAAAGGATCGATTTTCTTCGAAGAACTTCCCGAGAACGTGCGGAATTATGAAAATGCTGTCTAATGTAAAAATAATAATCATTTACGCCTTAAATTGAAAATTCTTTCAAGACAATGCGTGTTTTCGTTAAATTATATAATGTTCGGGGTCTGTTGTTGGAAGTACGCATGAATTTGTGAGTAGATAGTATTCTCAGAAATACGGTTTAAAAGACAGGAGAAGGGAGAGCGAAAAAGATCGAGAAAGAAAGAAATAAGGAAAGAAACAAAGAACGAGAGAGAGAGAGAGAGAGAGAGAGAGAGACTCTTGTGGCCAGATCAGTTAAAGGAAGTCTTGTATTGAAATATGTCTAAGGATCTCGCACGTCGTCGATAGTTTTGCTTAACTGTGGGCATGTGTTAACTATTTGCTATCGAGACTGTAGTTAGTCAAGCAGTGATAACGCTACTCACACCATCTCTCGAGCCTATCGGCGAAAGAATACATTTTGCAGTGAAGTACCAGCGAGTAGTAATAACATTTTCTACTTCAACATAAGAACTTATGCCTTACTTTGGAAAGATGAAAGGAAAAGACACAAGCCTCTAAATAAAAAGTCTGCATGTACTGCACTCTCTCCATGCAATCATTTCACGATTTTCGTGTTTTTGGAGATGATTTTCTAGCAAAAGTGGTCGCCAGGTTGCTTCCATTTGCAAACTTCGTTTATAGACGTCATAGCTAAAGTTGGAGGTGCATGCTGTCAATTGTCGTTTGAAATTTTTAAAATTTAAAGAATTTTCAAACCTACATATATTTATATATAGGTGAATGTCAAATTTTCGATACGGAAAGAGATAAGACCAGATTAAAAATATTACATTAAATAATTAACTAAATGATTAGTAGCTAATCGCCCTACAGAGTTATAAGATAAAGTTCATATGCCCACGTCTTTTGCTAATAGGTTTTAAAACTGCACAGATAAATAAAGGCAAGTAGAGAGAAAAGAAGAAAAAAAAAATACACGCACACTCATTTCTATAAGTGTTTTCACTTGAACAAAGTTTTCGTTTAGATTTATATAAAACTAAATAACAAAAAAACGAAAAATAATAGCAAAACTATTCCTCTTTTAAATTCTAATATTTTGCTTTTAACTAATTAATACATTTTCAAGTAATACCTGCCTTGTTCTACTCCTTGATGTGTTTACCTTAATGCGGGTAAGCAACTTTCTTAAAGCATTTGCATTGTTTGTTTTCAGTTTTCTTTACTTGCTACAAAGTTGTTATTACTTCTTCGGTTTTGATTTACATGTACGAAGAAAAGTGTACAAACAAGAGGAAGAACTTAGTCAGCCAATACGACGGCTGATATCCGTTTGCTAAGCACCCACAATTTCCGGATGCATTTGTCTGTTTGTCTTATGAGCTTTCTTTAGCTGCTAATAAGAACTTGTATAACTACATTTTGTATATATGTAGAATACACATACCATCGATGCTGGGTTAGTTTAAGTATAATGTGAAATCAATAAAATTTTATTTCCTTTGAAACAAACAAGTAAGGAAATTATGTCCACATAGCAATATAATCGAGTTCTTTAAAATTTAAATTATCTTTATTTTCCTGCAATATTAAAAGCATTCCCTTTTTTTACTTCCCATTGTGGAATTTCCCGTTATATACGCGTTTAAATGTCTGCAAATGAAATTAAATATTTCATATATAAAATGCAATAAAAGGCCTTTTCACACTGACATACCATATCCCTTGAAAACGTTAATACTTTATAAAGAAGTACTGAAGAACTTACAATGTATTTAGCAGATCTTAAAGGATAGTTTAAGTATGATTTATGAAAATAGTTCGTACTCCGGGAAAATGGACAAAAATATTTTATTCAAAATATTCTCCCGCATTAGGTACATGTTTCCCTCATTATGCTTTGTACCACAAGCAGTATCAAGTTTGCGCGGTTGTTAAGAATGGCCTGAGATGCCGATCGATTCGGAATTACTTTCTGAATTTAAGCTGCTCTGTCCGTCTGTGCGCCTAATGTCTGCCCATGTATTTTTATGTTCAATCTACAGGCCGCAGTTTCCAAGATATTTTGATAAAATTCGACACACTGACGTGTTTTTTGGGGAAAGGTCAATGCTATTGATGATGGTTCGGATCAGATTTTTTTGTTGACCTCTTTTCATAAAAGCCTTTATTTTGAATATTCGTTATATGGACAACTGTAGAGCGGTGTATGTTATTTAATGATGGAACGTGGCCCACTACAGTGCTTTTATTTGTTTCCTAATAGAATATGCGTCCCTTGCTGTGAGTGTATTCGGTCCTTTAGGCCTATTCAAAAAACTAAACTGGTTTTGGAATATTACTATAAAAATGAAAGCCTTGTTCAGGTAGTCGATAAATCCTTGACTAAAGCAAGTGTTAATCAAAAAAACCCTTAGATACCACAAATGTGATGGCATATGCCAGTCCAGAGCTGTGAACTTTTCTTGGACGAGGTCGAACCATATCATCCTGGCAATACCCCGAAATTTGGCTGAGTGTCGCGGTTTTTCTTTAATGATCAGAGGGTTTGGTAGCGTCGCTCAACAATAGTTTTGTAGAATTATAGCAACTCTTAACACACTAAAAAGGCCCCCAAGGATATTTTGCTTTACCGTCGATGTTAACATTTCTTTGGACCGACGCTGTCGAGAGATGTACGGATATATATAACATATGCCCATATTTCGTAACCTGTCTTGATTCGGCTGCATTTTCCTTCGAAATGAACGATAAAAGCAGCGCTTATCATGCTTGACGTTGCTTTCACACAGAGAACTCGACTTATTTAAATCTCCCGAAATCTCTGCTTTGTGGTTTCACTTCGAAGAGATAAGGAATATTATTACGTAAGGCCATAGCTTATTACGTAAGTGCTCACTGAAAGAAAAACCGAAAGAAGAACCTTTTATTTTCTTGACGTTGATATTGATAAGATTGACGTGGTATCGCTTTTCAATAACAAATTTAAATTTAAATCGATTAATGAAAACCAAAACTTATATCTCAACGACCAATAAGCTGAGTCCAAATCAGTTTGTACGGATGACATGGTGCTTATCGGCATTGTCTTTAAAGTTCAATAAGATCGCTACATAAACGATATTCACTGTCATTATCAATCACAATATTCTCTTATAAGAACATTGCGAATGCAATCCCAAGTCAAAACGAGCTTGGAATCTTTAGTTGCTCTCTCTCTCTCTCTCTCTCTCTCTCTCTCTCTCTCTCTCTCTCTCTCTCTCTCTCTCTGTCTCTCT
>KK502435.1:287478-414869 GCA_000688735.1 Glossina austeni | reverse complement strand
TTTCCGTCGTTTTCTACAACACTTTGCCATGTTTTTGGGAACATGGCGATATCGTGTCGAAAGAACTTATAATGGTTAGGCATGGATCCAATCATCGACTCACTTTCGCACTTCTGCAACTTTGCGGAGCCGCGTGCCAGCTAGCGTGCACCGACCTGCACAAGTGGTAATCAGAAGGCGCCATGTGTGCTGAGTACGCTGGGCGGTACAGAACTGTTTTTTTATGTAGGGAGAGGTCAAAACAATGGTATTCCCCCTTTCTTTATTATTTTCACCTGTAGAAATCGTCTATCAAAATACGTGCAAACATCTAATGTATAAGTAAATGAACTTGATTTTGAGATAAGTTACGAATTTTACTTACACTTGTACTTATACGTATGTAAAATAACCTTAAAAGAAGGAAATGAAAGTGGATCGTCAAATAAAAACCGTGAAGCCATTTCTAATCACAGACATATTACAAAGAAAGTAAAAAAATGACGCCCAACATAACCTCAAAAAAAAAAAAAAAAAAATAAGACAAAAAGGCCCGTATAGTGCACATTCACCTATTCGGCTTAAACGTTTTTTGTATTCCCTCCATCACTCTTATGAAATTTTCTTTATCTATATGTGCTTTCCATACAGGAGACGTGTACGTTAGTCATGCATTAGTGAACGTTTTCGTTGTTGTTACACTTTTGCTTTTGGTAAACTCCTTTAGTTAAAAACTTTTTGTTCGCTTTTTTGTTTTGCTTGCACTTAGTATGACTAACGCTAGTGTTTATTTATTTATTTATCTTTCACACATATGCGTACGTATACACTTGTATATCCTGTATATTTATTAGACGTGATTGATTACAGCTTAAATGTTTCTAAAAGTGATAAATTATTGCCTGACAACCCTCATATATATCTAGTTATCTGTACATACAAATTTTAAATTAGCTTTTATTTGTGTTATAGCGATTTTATAAAATAAGATAAGCAAGAAGATGTGCACAAATATTAAATTTTAAAATTTATTGCTTGAAGAGAGAAAAACTTAAGAAACTAGACAAATAAGACGACTGCACGTATGTACGCAATTAGTTTATTTTGATGCCTGTAACTTCAGTCGAACGTAAACACATACAATACTATGATTCAAAAAGAAGCAATATTTTCTAGACTTAAAACAAAAATAAATACATAGAGATGAAGTAGAAAACGCTCATGCGAGATATTCTTTTTTGCGATTTTCCTAAAGGTATTCAAGGTTTTTCTTATTTCTGTTTCATGAGTCTTCAACTGCAAAACCGGAACGGGGTTCTAAGCGTCGAAAATCGTAACAAGTCTGACTTTAGGTTAGAAAGTTAGATGAACAATATGTTTGCACAACGATATGCGTTGGTTTTATTACTAGTCTGCATACAATTCTAGCGAATAGCTTCACGCGGAAGTTGCATGACATTCAAATAATAGATTTTGTTGACAGCTTAGCCCGAGTAAAAGAATTCGCGATACGTCACATCGTTAGTCTCAGTACTTTATGATTACTTTCGTTTATTTAGAAAAAGATTTAAATCGCATTAAACTATGATTTTGCCCCAACATCGCGGTTTACAACGATTACATGCACGCATTACCTATTTTGAATAGCATTCAAGTTGCCAGTGGCTTCGTTAATACGAGCTGCGGCCAAACGCCCATCTAAAAGTTCGATCCAACGATATCGATTATTACGACAGTGTTTCTGCCTACATTCGACTGTGTGGATTGCCATGTAGAGCATACAACTGGAGGCCGGCATGTTTACTGCAAAGTTTTTTCAATTTTATTATCTAAGTCAATACCGCAATTTTTACTCTTTACATCTTATTTCATTCAAACGCCTAACACTAGAACTACCAAATATGTCATTTTGTTCCATTTTAATTTCCAATGTTCAAGAAAATGATTATACTACTAGTAATGTTCCAAAATTATTTAATGGTCTACGATTATACTAAAAAATCTTCAAATATCTGCATTTATTTTTTTCCTATCTGTTCTCTAGGTATACGATGACGTATACCTATTTCTACTAAACGAAGTCATTTTGATCTCTTTTCTTATGTTCAATTGTCACAGCCGCGAAAGAGGAGATAAGAAACTGAAATCTTGCCTAAACATTTCTTGATCGAGTGACACGGCCCTCACAGACAAGAAACTAAAGCAATCTCGAAAAAGAGACGATAGTTTTTTTTCATATCTTCGTCTATAACTTTCGATCCTGTGATGATATTTTGAACACCCTGCTTGCGTAAATTTTCGTCACGTGAGCATGCATATTGGGTCCAAAAATTGTGTCCATCGATTTACCGATTTGCAATTGAATGAAAAACATGGTAATTATTGTTATATTTGGACATATTAGAGAACTAATTGGAATCATTTTTGTCCTGAACGTGATTTCTGTCCTAGAGGACATATGGGTCACAAGTTTGTAGAAATACCTTCGCGGTATCAAAAGCTATAATCAAGAATATGAAAGAACTTGTCGGTGTCTTTTCGAGGTTGTTTCAGTTTCTTTTGCATTGTGGTCGTGCATGTAAGCAGATCGCAACCATTTTTTAACTGTGGACTTTTAACTGATCAAGAAATGTTTTAGGCAAATTTTCGTTTCCTACCTTCAGTTTCACGGCTGAGGCAAATCGATAAAAAATAGGGGATCAATACTTTAGCTAGAAAGCGGTGCATGCTAATATTTTCATTAAATTATTCAGCTCAACTTTTATTATTCACATGCCTGCGTAGTTATTTAACATCTATAGGTAAATATCATTCCGGCACTTATTTCTAACCGTCTTAACATCCAGTTGATAAGTAAAGCATTTGAAGTAACCGAAAACACTTCTTATTTTACTTATATTACTAGTTACTAGATTAGCAACTAAATTACGGGGTTTCACGTATCCGTAGCGCTAACCGCACGGGTAGTAGACATACATACCTTAAGTTTTGTTTTCTTATAGTTTGGATATCTGTCAAACGTAACCAACATAATTCCAATGCCGCAGGTGTGGAATCTTTTGTCAAAAAAATGCCAAACATGAAAGACCCTTTTTCTTTGCAATTCGAAGAAAAGGATTTTCGAACCGTTCCGAATAAGGAATAATGGCTGCATTAAGATATCCATGGCCAAGAAAGCCATAACGCAGACTGGACGATCCATTTATAACGACAATAATGCTGAATATTTACGGCGGAAAATAGCTGCGTGTCGAGTTTTATGATTTGTTCCAAACAAATGAAGTCTTCACACCATATAGTTGATGCAATTGCGGCGAAGAACGTGCACAATACGTGAACAATCATGTTCTCGTGAGCTTTCAGCATAATGATATTCGGCCTCGTTAGACACAAAACGCCCAGCAACACTATCAGCAGACGTTCTTATTAGTACACACAAGTGTTTCTAAATAACACCGCTTACAACCAACGCTTTATTGTCTGCTCATGCAGGGCTTCCATTCTTACTACAATATTTAAAAAAATGGCCCTTTGTGCACAATTGTCGTTCCGCTTTAACTTTTTGTTTTGGCTTAAAATAAAACAAATAATGGCCGAAAATAAAACCGAAAAATTTGTTGTAGTATTAAAGGCAAGTCACTGGAATTTCATTTTTAAGCAAGTCCTGCTCGAACTAACACACACATCTTAATATAAAAGAAAGCTAAAAGTCGTGAAGACTCGCAATAAAAAGACTTTAAAATTTTTCTAATAATATTTCCGTAAAATGAAGATATTTAGTTAAATAAATTATGTCCGTTATTAATAATAATAATTATCCCGTTTATTACGACTGGTCAAACATAACAGTATTAGAAAAACGTTAATTAAAAAAAAAAAAAAGCAGCACTACGATCGCTAAAGATAGAATTCCAACAATTTTTTTCTTTTTTTTTTCATTTTTTCCGATATTTTTTATTAAAAACTCAGCCTAACTTCAGGAAATAAGTCAAGTAAATAGTAAACAGCAACACTGCATTTATTGCCGTTAGGTTATTAACAGTTGTGTTTCGATTTTTCTGCGATTACTTTTCAGTTTTATTATCGAAATCCTTTCATTGTAGATTATTTTTCATTTGACTTGGCATACGCGCAAACTACACAAACGTACACACAAGCGTAAAACCAATATATTTTAAGTTGACAGATTATTACATTTTTGTCGTACGTTATGCACTTGAATTTTATAAATAGTCTTCACTTGCGCTCTCTCTCTCTCTGTCTTACGAGGCCATCTGTAAAAACCATAAAATTTGGATGGAAAAGAATTTGTGTGTGTGTGTAAGTATGAGTGTGCACGTGTAGACGAAAGTAATCATAACATTAAATAAGTTGTTAAAAAAAAAATCTCCTGAGCTTCTTCGTCTTGTTAAGGTCAAGCAAATACTCTTCCCTCTCCTGTAACCCTCTCTCGCTCTTTCTCATCCTATTTCCTGTCTTTTTTTCTTTTTTGCTTTCTCCATTTTATTTACATTCATGTTATGCGAACGGTGTACTATAATATATTTTTATACAATTTCTGTAAGAATCTCCTTACAATCTCTGATGTGAAAAGCTCAAGATATTCTCGAATATAATAGCGTGCACATAACTGTTGGGTTTGTATAGTGAAAAATTTCAAGGATAAAAATATTTGAAATCATTATAGAATTATCCAAATTTTCTGTTCCATTAGTATCTGCATTAGCAGTGCTGTTACAAACCTAATGATCACTCAATGGTTAATAAGCATGAGGGTTTACGCACAGACATAAAAATTACGTTATATTTGGTTTATTTTCAAAGGCATTACTTAAGCGTTGACCATTTGTAAATGTCAGCAAATTTTTAAATAAAAAATATTTTATTACCATTACTTACAGTTCTCGTCCAATTTTTATCCTTTTCTTTTTTTCCTTCTTTTTGTTCATCTGGGCAATAATCAATCATAAAACGGTTTATTTAAAATTTATTTGAAAAGAGAGGAAGAAAAGCCATTATTTCCTTTGCGTTAAAAAAATATATGATATCTCTTTCACAAGACCGCATCGTAACCACACGAGCTTATTGTCATCAAGCCTGTGTATTTATTTTTTACGGTTATGTGAATTGCTTTGATTACAATTTGTAGGTTACGGTTAAAAGACACGAAGAATGAAATGTTAAAAGTAAATAACTTGTCGATTTTGCTCAGCTTTATCCGAACTTTTTGATACCCAAGAATTCTCAGATCCATACAGCTGTAATATATATGGTTATAAACATGGACCAACAATTCCATTCAATATTTTAACTGAAATTTTTAGATGTCGTTGCCAATAGTTTAAATAAAATTTAAGTTAGAAAAACGAAACTTCAATTTCATCAAAATTTGGCAGTTTCTATAGAAAATAATAAAGATGGGAATATAAAAGCGTGTATTACGTCTATATAGATCTGAATCTTTCTTAGCTAAATTGCTTAATTACTTAAATTGCATTGAAACAATTATTTATGAAGGAGGGACATTTAAATGATATCAAAAATATTTCCCTTTACCAACACATTTTTGAATGCTTGATACTAACGAAAATATTGCGATCATTTTCTGGGTACGTATATATTTTCCATTACCCTACATTAAAAGTGATATGTGTGAAATCACCTAAGAGTAGATGCAATGGTTGTACATAACCTAAAAGCTTAAGAAAAAAGGACATCTTTAAGGGTAAATGTTTGTAAAAGTAGACAAGCGAAAGACTAAATACAAAGAGCTGATAAGAGTGAACAATTGTAAAGAATGTAAGCCTGTAGGTAAATATCCGTCTTGTAATGGCTCCTCAAAAGGGAAGTCGAAGGGACTTTAATTATAAAAGAGTTCAGCATAGTTGAATGTAGTTTGACATAAATGCAGGAACACATCGAAAATGAGGAACGTGTGTAAGAATAAACGTAAGCAGGGAAGGGGAAACTTAAGAACGGAGGGATACATCCTGCGGGCAGCCTAAAGATCTAAAAGATGTAAGAAAGAAATTTGATCATAAGACCGCCGGAAAGTGAAGGTGCAGGTGATAAGAATACCCGATTATAAGCTTGCAAGTGCAAATATTTATATATATATATGCATATGTAGGTTAACGGACGATTGCAAAAATAAAGAAGCTTAAATACAGAAGGCCGCATGGAACTCCCTGCATAGATGACTGGACGTACTGAGGACCACTTTTATGTAACGATACCGTCCATATCATTCCTGTCTGTCTATAGAAAACTATTAACTGCATTGAATTTTAGTACTACTTGAAAGTGGCATTTTACGAGGATAGGAGGCTGACGGGACCAATCCAATTGGACGCTGCTCAGACATATGCACCGACAAGAATAGCACATACTTACTCTTCAACGAATACTCAGAAGGACGAAACCTAACCTATCGAACGGGCATACTCTAAGGCCTGCGCCTTTCATTATCCATCCTACCTAAGGTCATCTTCGGCCCATGATGTATGTGTATACGAGTCAGATGGAAGATCAACTAGAGGCCTGCTTAAGTTCTCGAACGTATTGTTAGACTGTCATACAAGTCATACAGAAGACCGAGAAAATGAATGCATAGATTGCCGGATCAGCTGGCTTAAGGCGATGCCTTGATGAAAGTCAAATAACATGAATTATACAAAACTAGCTAAAGGAATAAGTAATAAGTATGAGGAATAAGCCCGAACAGATGATTGCATTCATGTACTCACCGACACTCAAACAGGCAAACTTGAAAACAGGGAAATTTGTGTGGGGAAAGCCTTTACAATTTCCGAGACGTCTCTATGCATTCTTTTCGATGCTAACCGTGAAGTCCTAAAAGTGATCTACAGTCGACAGCAAGGCATAATAAGGGCAGGTGTCTTACTAGGTATGCTTCAAAGCAGCTCTAAGTTCGCATGGTGAAAGTGTATCTAAAAATTAAAATTTTAAATTAAGAATGGCTGTCTTATTATTACGTTAACAGTGGAAAGCATCAAGAGTTTAGTGCTAAAATCACTTTTGCTGCGTTTCCCTTATTCCTGTGTCAAGCGCTCCTCGATCGTTGAGTCAGGTGGGGAGGAAGATTATTGGGAAAGGAAAGAAAGGGAGATTTTTGCGATTACTACGCTAGCTTTCCAAACTAAACAACAATTTATTTTTTTTTGAGAAGCGCTCCCTGAAACGTTTCTCAGAATATCTTCGTATTTAGGTAGTTGTGTATATAAACATTACAAATAAAGTTGTGATTGTAATATATTTGTATTATTCGGTCTTTTCAATACAAAAACAACCAAACGAATGGCAAGCGAAGGAAATCATATTTTATAGTGTTGGAAACTTATACCATTTACATGAGCTACAACCACATACCTAACTTTTAACCGAAATAGCAAAAGCGTTTACAAGGTTAATGGCTAAGATTTCACCTACACCCAACGTGTATATATTCTATGCTTGCTCACCGAGCGTAGTAAATTTTCCTTCAGATTTTCTGTTTTTGTTTTTGGCTGAAATAAATAAATGAATTTATTACCGTTTACACTCAAACACAACATACCTACGAATGTACACATGCGTGTGCACCTATGTAAATATATATTTGGCAATAGAAGGTAAACCTTAAAATATGTGGATATATGTGGTTTTCCTCTTAATACTTCTCGTTTAACAAGTAAAAGGAACCAAGAAAAACGAACGAACTGAGATTTCTACGCTCCTATGGTTATAGAGTATTGTATAAATGTTTTTATTATTGTATATTTTGTTTAAATGTGTTTGTACTCACGTACATATAATGTGCAGTATGCATCTAAGTATGTATGTGCAAAAGTGTATTTATAGTTTTTTAATCTTTTTGTAATTTTCTAAGCAGGAAATAACTTTAATTAAGAACGAAAGCATCGAGCGTATACCAATCGAAAGCATTTCTTTCCAATATTAAGTATGCAGATAAGTTCCGACTGGTTCTTTGCCTAAGAATTAGCGCACTTATCAAACCATATATCCTCGTCTCGTTGTGCAAGCACTTCATTACAAATGCCCCTAATCGGCTTGTAAATGAATTCCTTCCCCTATTGTCCTAATTTGAAAACCTTTCCCAAAAACGTATACACCCGATTTATAAACATGTCTTTACCGATTTCTCGAAAACTAACTTTGTCTGTCAGCATTTTTCGAAATGCGTATCATCTTTCATTTTTACAACACCGTATAAATTATCCTCCAAAAATGTTCCCAATGCAGTTTTTCGAAACTTTGAATAGGTCGAGCTCTGCGCGGAGAAACGCCAAACTTAAGAAACGTTACTTTTCTCTGTCAACACGTATCAAATTACAACCAAATCGCTACGAATGATGAAACCCAAGTGCGATTTAATGTCGAAAGCATGAAAGCCATGATGCAGATCAAGGAAATCATTAAATCGAATCGAACATCCTTTGCACCGCCATTTAGGAACATTAGCCTGCTGTTGTGTGTTATGCCCAACTAACCACATCAACATTATTTGTAACTTGAAGAAGGCTACAATACAATCAAGGTCATTGTGGGCTGATATTTGAACATGAAAACGCCCCCCGTCGAACTGCGATAAGCGAACTACTTACTGTACTTAAATCCTCCAACTAATCCCCTCTATATGTGTGAGGTATTTATTCGTCTTATCTGTCGGAATAGCGTTTCCATTCTTAAAGCGACAGCCAAAAAATAGCTGCTTACGTAGGTGATTTAAAATGACTTAACGTCCTTTTAGCAGGGATTTCATATTCTATCAGAAAAATGGAAAAGTGTGTAGCCAACAATCAAACATATTTTAGCATTTCCATAAAACCACCCTTTTCATGACAAGACTCGGTAAGGACTTATTTACGCATCTGATATACTGTAATATGAAATGTTTACTATAGATGATATGTTTTTTATACGAAATGAATGTGCAACCCTTGGCCCGCGGATCATGTAAATATTAATGGACTTGTGTTTTTTTAAAAACAGTTCACATATTTATCATCCCGTTTCTTGCATTAGAATAAATTCCTTTTTTCTTTTTTTTTTTTTTAAGTAGTTAAGTGCTCGCTGACTACACTTGGATCAGAATTCAGTACAAGTACAAGTGGAAAATTGCAAATGAAAAGTGAGAGTGACGTACCTATCGAAAAGATAGTTTAGAGGTGCAAGCAGAAAAAAGAACGTCGAACTTTTCTAGAGAAAAATTAACTGTGCATTTTTTCTACATTAGGGTTTTGAATAAACGAGAATTAACATCGAAGTAAACGATGCTTTTTGCCTGTCGGAAAATAGAGAAATTAAGACAACAGCTTATAAAATAAGTAAAGTGAAATGTCTGCGAAAAGCTGCAATTTTTGTGTTATATTCACTGCAAGATATATATTTGCATAGGTCCGGAAACGTGCATGCTTGCATCGAGTTTAAATCGTGGTGACATTATCGTCGAATTATACAAGAGGAACGATTTTTTTAAAATCGTGTGTGAATTGAAGTTACTCGACTGTGTCGTTTCAGGAGTCCAATTGACAATAGCTATGAAAGAAATTTTCTATGGTCCGTGTACCGCCCTTGGCTTTAGAAGCAGCTAATAACTGCTGTAATCTAAACAAATGTCTAATATTAAGTGAACGATTAGTCGTGATATCATATTCAAAAAAGAATTAATTTTTTGAATAAAGCTGCAAATGTCCTCTTTTCCAATATGAAGCTGCTTGGATTCTAAACAAAATAGCAGTCGATAACAATGAGGGGGCAATAATAAGCGCCGTGGAAAATAATATAATATTGCGAGTAATGCCTTTGATGACATAGTTTCCCACATATTAAAATTTATGGAGAGGAAACCGTCCCTTCGGTTCTTACGTAATGGAGTGTTGCTAATGCCCCATATGCGTCGAAAAAGGTGATAGTCAGCACAATTCCCAGATGTAGGGCATCTTCCCAACTATTGCGTAGTGATGATGTGCAAATTTTTAAAAATGCTTGGCACCCATTCGAAAAAGGAAAAGAACTTCATTTATTAACATTTTAACTATCGTCGTTAATTATTGTTAGAGTTACGCATTGGTTGTGTAACTGAAGCACTCGGGCTTTCTCTGCGTATAATTTTGAGAAACGGAAAGATTGGATATATTGGCAAAATGTGCTTTATGTGCATTATGGTTATGTATCTGTATCTGTAGACTTATCAAAGATTATGCCCTCAAATGCCACAATTTCACTTATTCTTAACATGCAGTTAAGGTTTAAATAATGCTTTGCAGGGTAAACTGTGAAGAATAGGAACTTCTGCTATTTTATATTAAAAATAGTTACCAAAGCTTGAAGTAACGCGGGATAAAAAAGAGCATCCGGAGTTGGCGCATGGTTTCGGATATCTGGACAATGGAAATTCTGTGGAAAGTCTATATTTGCATATCTGCATATAATTTTTGCATGTTTTGGCGTATGGAATATATTAACGCAGCAAGGGACGAAGTATATTATACCGTCGCAAAGCAATGGCCATCTGCCTTCTTTCTTGTTGATGATTTTCTTTACGGTGGCTTTGATAACGATTGAAACTTTAAGTGTAAATTGACTTATTGATCAATGCCTAATAGACGGTTTGAGAAATCACATGGTCCAGTTATACTCAGGTTCTTAATGAAGAAAAAATTTGAAAATGCTTAGCGAAATATCAATAATATCACTATTTCCACAGATATCGATAAAAAGTATAAAAAATATTGTCCCATGTTATCACATGCAAAAACTAGAAAAAATAAATAAATAAAATGTCGTTAGATGACGAGTGGACAAAGTTTGATCTATGGTGAATAGAGATTCCTATTTTTTCTCTTGATGATGTTGCGGCTCGAATTCGAGGGATTCGGGATAGTTTTAACGCAGCGGTGATAATAACAGTTTTGAGTTTGTTTTCAAGAGCGACCTTCAAACTTGAAGAATAGCCGTAGTGTTTGCACAAAAATTAATTAATAAAGAAATAAATTCTTCCTTTAATCAAAAAGAAATTAATAAACCATTCAACAAAATATATGTTGCATAAAAAGTCACGTCTCTTGCGATTAGATGAAATAAATTTTGATTAATTAAAATTCATCTTCCATAATCGAACTCTTTGTCTCATGTCCCAATTAAAATTAACAAAATGAAATAAACCGTTATAAAGAGGAAAAAGATTAAAACTACAGAAGAATACCATTTAGTTTAATTCAAATAAAGTAAAGATAGTTAATGTCTCTTAAACGAATGAGTTTTCATGTCATCTCATCGTTATCTACTGTAAGCGATCCGACGCCATTTTGATAGATAACCAAAATTTTGAAATATCGATTATGGTTGCAATAGCTTGGTTTGAATCGTCCCATATATCGGATAAATGAGAGAAGATTTTTTTTTTTTATTTAAAATCAAAAAACATGATTTGAAAAAGTGGCTGCAAATTAATTACGTATTAAATGTTATTACTTTTGTAGAGTTTCTTATATGGAATCATATATACATGTATATATATTATTAATTGGAATCGTTCTACGTTGCAAATGAAAAAAAGTGTCCGAAATTTAATGTAAGATGGCAGATCTCTTCCGTTTAGTACTTTGGAACAATTATCTTCCTTTGAAACATCATAATCGATCATCATAATCATCGATCGTTTCTAAAATCCTTACGCTTAAAGAATCTTATATATATATAAGATCGAAAAGTACTGGAGAGCCTTAAGTGGGTTTATAGTAGTCACATTGATTATTGCCAGAAATTCTCACAAAATTTATAGAACAACAATAAAGCTTTGGGTAAAACTTTGGGTAAATTCTATAATTGGGGTTGAATTAAAGCAAATTTGCTAGCATTCCGTTCGTCATGCGCTGGCTTTTCTCTCCTACAGCCTACATGCCATCTTACAGCTTAATTTTCATCATAATCCGTCGTCAGGTCGACGCCAAGAATGCAAAATCATTTAGACTCGCTGTCCATCGTGAAATCTGGGGCCCTACCCGTTATGATAATGTTGTCCCTTAGTATCCCACCAAGTTGATGATGATAATCACCTTTACTTTCGTCAAACTACACCAGAGAAAGAACACGACAATGAGAGTTTCGGTCTTATCGACATTGTTGTAAGACTCTAACAATTTGAACGACTCAGCCAAATTCAAATCTCTGAACATTTTTCAAAAACTCAACTTTCTTAGGAAGAATTTAAAATCAAAAAAAAAAATTTCAAAAAAACCAAATGATTCTGCCGCTCATCAAAGAGAGAGAGGGAAAGAGCGATAGAGAGATTGACACAAGAGGCAATGAAGGAAGAATTAAAGAAACCCGCAAGTCTCGTGGTGATAGTCATTCAACATCGCGTCACAGCTAATGCATAAAAAATTCAAATTGTTTTTATAATTTTGGGCGGGGCAATTCGCGTATCGTTACTATTTTTGTTGTTATTATTAACAGCCTTCAGTAAACGCGTTTTCTTCTCACCATCGAACCTCGCATAGATAAATGCTCGATTGTATCAAAATTTTGCTCACGCTTCAGGTAACGGGAAAAAAGAAAATTTTTTCTTTATTAGGAATGGCGGACTATTGTTAATGACATTAGTCAGAATAACAGTTTGGAGTGTGCTTTTATAAGCAAGCTTCGTAGATAGAAAGATAGCCCTGGCTTGGGCTGTGAAAGTTTAAGCACTTTCGCGGAGTATGCGATGTGACAAGTAGCATAATTTGTCCTAAAGCATCTACCACAACATAGGCAGGTGGCGTACCGTCTGTACATAGGGGGTGGCAACCGTCACTTTCTAGTATTTTAGTTTCTTCTTCAACTAGATTCTTCACGACGCAATTTGGAGTGTCCGTTTTTTTATACATATAGAGTGAAATGTCATAAGAGTAGCCTCTCAACACCCACAAAAATTTAACACCAAAATTGCGACAACATTTTTCTAGAATGTTCATCAACACATATATCCACCAATCAATTTTGGATGGCGACTTTACAATAAGAGCCTTTGTCACATCCTCGCCGAGACAGATTTGTCTAAGTTAAGAAGCTTAGCGAGGAGCTTTCAAGGTCTATTTTGTAAAGCTGGGAGACCAGTTTCAGCTTAGTTGTTGATGGGCGTCGTGCGAAAAACATTGGCACTAGATCTAAGGGCTTGGTGATGGATCGGTTGAAGGATTTTGGTATTCGATTTGCAGCTATTGCCATTAATTGCATGTGCATGGCTTTTCCAAGCAATGTATGAAGTTCACCATAGCGGGATGTTTGTTGAAGAACATGAGTCCGAATATCTGCATATTTTTGTATTGGCAAATTGTTAATGTGAATCAGCTGATTTTCTGCAGCGCGTAGACGCTTTCTACAAATGTGCATTTGGTGTTGAAATTTGGGTGCCCGAAGAGTTTAACCAAATTGCAATCTCTGTCATAATAGACTCGCCGATGTTGATTGCTTCCGTGATGATATCGGTTTATTTGTTACATTTTCATTAAAAATCATTTTTAATATTTAGTAAATTTTTAAAAAATGTTAAAGAAGAAACTTTTGATGATCAAGGCACATACAACAAATGAAAATCTTATATTCGCCTTGGATCAAGGCTTTGATATGCAACTCTGTTCACTACCGTAGACGTGAACTGTCTCTTGCGACGACTTCTACGCTGGTATATTCGCTTTTAAGCGATTTTGTGGCAATTTGACTCGATCGTCTAGATTTTACGATTTCCTCTCGACCCTAAATTTTACGATGCCTTCCATTTTGAGCCTCATTGGCCTTCTTAAGTTCATATTCCAAGTTTTGCACAATATCTGCTCGATGTTGTAAGCTATTAGCTTTGCCTTTTTTTTGTAGACGAACCTTTGTGTGCAGTTCAGAGCGAATTATGCTTTAAACCAAGTTTCACAATAAGATCTGCTACGAAGTCTAGTTCAAACTCATTTTCAATATCACCTTATGGCCATGAACTACACTGATAGGATACTGATACTGATACTGATAACATTAAATCAGCTCGAAATTGTATGCTTAGCAAGGAAATGGGATCTCTAAGGTACATTTTTGTGCATCACAAATATAGATGCAAGTGTAGTTCAGCTCAATTCTGTGGTGAGGCGTTGCATGTACGTATATAGTGGAAGTATAAAGTTTAATACAACAAATGGCCGAATAGCTCGCAAAGTTATTGCCATGATATTTATTAACATTTATGAACATGCATGCATCTGACTAAGTTTGAAAATATGGTTTACACACATAAGTCTCACAGGCCAAATCTACTAAAGAGAAACAACGGAAGGTAACAACAACGACAAGCTTAACCCTTTCTTGTTTGATGAATTACGTACATATGTCATGTAATGCAATACGATTGAATGGAAGAAATAAGCAGAAGTAGTTGATATTGAATTCATATTCCAACTACTACGACGAAGCAAAAGTCTTCGCATCATTTGTTTCCATTTAAGAATATCTTTACTGCCCCTTATAATAGGTGCCACTTACAATTTGATCGTATCGAAACGTTCGCAAATACACATTAAAATATTTTATGCATCAACTTCACCATTTAGGAAAACACTCAAAAAAAGGGCGTTTATTACGCCAGTTTAAAAACAAAGGCGATGAAACGTGAAGCCACGTAAGTTATTTAATATAAACGAAATTATTGCTAAGCTACTTAGTACTATTCAAAGGGGTATTTTTAAATGCCTACAATAGATACCATCCACAGATTCCATTAAATGCAGTTAAGCTAGGAAAGTGTAAATGTTAGTTTAAAGTCGGTACAAAGATTACTGATGTAAATACTATTGAAACACTGAGTCCATAAAGAAGTTGTTATTATTATTTTCATATCATCTGTCGCTCAGAGGACATCCTCTATGGCTGGTGTGTGCTCGCAGCGTGTGGATGTACACCCACCCCTTTGATAAGCGTTACGCTTTTACCGAGCAACCCTTCGTTATAATTGCAGCCACACATTCGAACCCCGATGTACCGACTTGGTTACGATTCCTGTCTACAAAGCAATGCGATTGCCCTATAAAGGTCCGATAATAATTATTACAAAATTCCAATTTAGTATCCCACACCTAATGATAGCTGTTACGATTAAGCGATAGTAATAAGCAAAAATACTGTTGGGTTTATTCTTATAATCAACTGAAATGATGATAACTAAAACTTGGCGATGTGTAATTAGCTAAATAAGTAGTACTTTTAACTACAAGGTAAAACACATAGCTCAACCTAACTGTAAATACGTTTATCCGTCGATTTCGATACCGTTAATAAGGTTGATATGCTGACAGTAAAGAACTCGTCGAATATTGAAGAAAAGACTTTGTCCAATGAATTCAAAAAGTAAATTCGTCAAAAAAGGGTTAAAATATAAACAAAAAATGCATATAAATTTTTGCAAGCATGTATAGGAGTAAATATTTTTTAGAAAAATTTCGAACAAGTGTTTTATGACAACACTTTTCTACCCTCTTGTAAAACCAACGTACAACATTGTAGGCGTTTAGTCTCTCTCACTTGAACATAATGTGCAATGAGCGTAAGAAGCATATATGTGCCCAATTCTTTATATATATATATATATATATATTTGCAGAAAAGCTATATACACTGTATGTGTATAGATTATAGATTTCCCCAAACAACTGACAAATTATTAAGTTTTATGTGAAAAATTTTATTATATCTATAAAGTCGAGAGATATTGAGTTATCATATTTACGAACGTAGCGAAGTTTACCTTTATTGTGTCATTTGAAGCGAATACCTCTATACAATTGTGCATCATCATAATCTTTCTCCTTAAGGGATTGTTTATTTATTTGCCTTTATGTTCATACACTTGATGGTTTGCCATTGAAAAAGGATAAAAAGTAAATATAAAGTTATTTTCCTTGTTTTTATGGCAAATAGAAAAAAAAATAAAAACATAAAAACAGAACTCTGAGCCAGTATAACCAACAATAGATAAATCAGTTTAAGATGGCAAACTAAACAGATTACACATATTGTAAATGTCATTGTTATCAATTACACGTATCGGCTTATGCAAGTCACACAGTAAGGAGACATTTTCTTTTTGGGGTTGAGAAAAAGTTCACATGAAAGAGGACATTTGTTTGATTGTGGAAATTAGAGAAATGAAGACAAGCCTCTATTTACTTAAAAGCAATTACTAAGAAAAAAACAACTAGATTTTAGTTACTCATCATAAATTCTAAACGAGTTGCCGAGATTGCAGTATTGTTTGATATTACAGCAACTGTTTCCATAGTAAATACTACTTACTTTGCCTTAAATAAAAAACTTTCCATTTTTCCCCATCTTCGCCTTATAGTCTAGTCTGACTTTAAAAAACAGCAGCATTATCTTACCAAACTTTTAGATTAGCAACCGCTGCCACGTAGCAAACGGACTGCTTAAAAATATTTCTCTAGGCTTTTTACCTATGAGCTTGCATGCTCAGTTAGTCTTATCAACGAACTAGCCCTTTATTTTCTTAGATAAGTCATCTTGTGTTTTCCCGCAAACCATACTAGCAACCTATAGGAACTATGCAAGCTCACAGCACTCTTTCTACGAATTTTCCGCGCCAGGAAACTGCGTAGTTCATGAAAACTTGTTTGAACTAATCAACAACGTTGCAGGCAAAACCTTTTGGTGATAAAGTAAGCATTTACTGTTTATAAACGGTGTTACGGAGCAAGAACTCGAAAGACTTTCGTATAATTCGCGAAACTGATTTCAATGTGGGATTCGTCGTGTTTTGAAATGGACTACTTTAAGTATGGGGGCGTTCTCACTATACGAAAGATCACCATTGTAAACGATATTTCCTGATTTGCAAAAGAAAACACTATAAACCGGGTTAATATTTGCAATTTTGACTCATCTAGCTGGCGAAATTATGTTACTTAGTATTATAGGTGTTTCAGAACTAAATCTGAGCTTATAAATTCAGAATTTATGGTTCAAACCAATTACGTCGTATGTGAAGAAAGACCAGAAAACCAAAACAAACTACAGATGAAATTTTCTGGTTACAGAGTAAGGAATTAGTGTTTATTAGTAATTTTTATGAATAGTGCTTATGATTGCGAAAAAATTTTGAAGGTTTTGGTCCAGGACGAGGAAGAATGGATCTACAAGAACTTTCATCCAAATTGAAAAAGATTTTGTGGCGGAAGTAAAAAGTACGGAAAACATGCTTGTTTGATTACTTCTGTTCGGGCCTTTTTCTAACTTAGTACACGCAGTAGTAGGATAAATAATCTTCATAAAGTTTCGTAAAGTGATTTGTCGTTCTTAGGAAATGTATCGGATATCAGCTCTATTTCTGACCTAATCCGGAAGCTTTAATGTAATTTTGTTTGTTTATTTAATTAATTAAATTCGGCTACAGAAAAAGTCATTAGCCGAATGTAAGATACAAACTAACTTAAAATATAGTATAAAGAAGAAAAAGTCAATAAAAGTAAACATGACATCAATATGTAATATACAACAAAATTCATGTAAGCCCTAAATTAAGATATTGCGATATATATTGATGAATGATTATGAGCTTATTTATACGTTATTAATAGTACCAAATGAGAAAAAGTCAAGTGTAAAGGAGTATTTCGATTCAATTTACCTATATTTGGACAAGACTTGAAAATGTACAGCAGTTAGTTATGCAGCATAACGCTTTTCACCTTATTAATGAGCAAAACCGACAGATCAAGTAACTGGTAATTATCGTTGAACATTTTACATATTACCCGAAACGAATTGAACAACTCATAATTGGTGCGGCACTGTGGTGCATCCAACATCACAAAATGTCTTGAGATCCAATTGGGATGTGAACACCCAATATTTCACGCCTTTTTTCAAGGGTAGGCAAATCAATGACCTTCAATCCATTATTATCCGGTGGAAGAGATAGGACAGGGTCCCATCTCAAACGTCGCAAAGTAAACATCAAGAAAACCCGTTGAACAGACTCGAAGAGATCAATAAGGCATCTACAACTAAAAAGCCAAACTACTGCGAAGTATGCAAAAGCTTGCCTAACTAAAAAAGTATACAAGAATTTCGTAACGTACGGGTCTTTAAGTTCTTTATATTTTATTCTCATAAATGGTCCGCCCTTGTGATAATCCTGTCCTCTGATCGCATCGCCTTGTCGTACGTAAGTAGAATCTATCTACGATTTGTAGAAATGTTTAGCCAACAACACGCTACGTGTGAGACCGAAATAAAGAACTATTACTATACGGTTGTGTTTGAAAGGACGTCTTTCTGTTAAGAGTTAACGAGGCATTAGCTCCTGCTTTTAATAAATTAGTTCTTCTACAATATTTCGAGAGATTTTCCGAATAATTTTGAACGGAGCAAAAAAAACTCTTGACTTAAAGGCATATAACAAAAATGCAATTTAACCAGAACGGCAAAATATCAGAAAGAGAAAGCACTCGCACACAATCATAACTTATTATATAAGTGCCATAAAATGTCCCCAGAAGTATTAAAACTAAATGAAAAGAAAAAACGATGAACGCAGAGAGAAAAAGAAAAGAACAAATCCTCAAAAGGAGAATTCTAATAAAACATTTAAATGTTGGCCAATTAATTACTGCAGCAAATCCTCTTACACAACGTAACAGTACTAAAACATAAAATGGTTATATAAAAGTAAATAAAATGTGCATGGAAAATAAAACAAGAAAAGATAAAGTAAAACTTAAAAAAGTGAAAGACGGACACAAGACAAGAATACTTTCACTTGAAGAACTTGACATACTTTGTCACTTTTTTTTCTCTCTCCTTGTCACTATTTTACATCATTTAATTCTGCTTTTTTTTATTGTCCCTTTACTTTTGCATTGAAAATGTTCCACAACGTTTGTTGATGGCGGGGACAATAGGAGTAATGGTGCAATAACAGTAGCAGCAAGAAAATCTACAACATGCAAGAACGATAGTAGTGGATACTAGTGGTACGAGTGTGCATGCACTTGTAAAAATTTCGAGGGAAATATGAAATATAAATAAACTAAAAGAAAGAAACCGTCTTATGGATGGTAAATAATTTGTGATGAATATTTAAAAGAAATTTATACCGCAAAACTGAATAAGAAAAATAAATGTTTCGAATTTTTAAATAATAGTTTCTAACGTAAACAAACGACACACAGACGAACGGTGAATAGTGAAAAAAAAAAACCAAAAAGACAAAAGAAGCCCATAGCCAGAATGCAAATGAAGGGTTTGATTAGACTCAAAAGTAATCAATCAATGGTAAAGACCCTGAGTACCACTTAACTGGGACGAGAGATTTTATTTAGTTTATTAAACAAATAACATAGTCCCTGATTAAAATTCCATCACAGTTAAGTATCTATAAAATGTTTTAATGGTTTTAACTAATATAACAGTTTAAAAAAAAGAGTTTCTTTGGCAATTTTTTTTTTGGGTGGATGGCGAAGCGATGTAAGAATAATTTTTAAGTAGGGTATTGAGAATAACTTGAAGAATTAGAGAAAAATTTATTTTTGAAAAATATCAGAAAATGGCAACCCGGAAGTCGTTGTCTGGACACATCTTTAACGCAAGGGCCTCTGTGCAAGCAGCATAGCTGGTCCAAATTTGACCTAAACGAAAAAAAGGAATTCATTTAACCGAGATTGTTTTATCTAGTGAAGCGTGAGTGGAAAACTGCAATTGTCGATGAAAAGAGAGGGACGCTTTTATTAATAAAATATGTTTAAGTTGTTATCGAAAAAATCGTACGCGTTTCAGGGGAAATTGAGCTAAGTTGCTTGCCGATTTCCAAAACTGTGTTTTGAGAACTTTTGATGTGTGTGTAAATACACACACGCTTTTTGCCCGCAATAAATTTTGTATTAATTGTTTAGTCTTTTTTTAGTCATTTTTTTTATAAGTCTTCCGTTCCAGGACTATAAAGCTGTCCTTCCAAGTTCAAATATTTCTCTTTCTATCTCGAACGTTTTGTACTACAGCCTGCCTGCCTATTTTATAGTCTCTATCAAAGAAGGCCAGCTTTTTTTGATCCGGTTAGCAATGACTTCAATACACAAATTCTATGATTGGGTACCAATATCCAACTTGAAAAGTTTAATGAGTTTTAGAATATTAGTCATGCCGTCATTCAAATGCCACACAGCCATTGCAGTCGCTACACCCAAGACATTTTGCTTACGGAAAATACGGAAATATCAAAAAAACATTTTTTTGCGGATAATGAGTTTTTTCTAGAAGGTTCAAAGAATCTATAAAGCAAAAAAAATCGATTTTTTGAAAAATTTATTGTGACCTACCGCCTTAAATATATTTACAGGAAAGAACCCAATTCTTTCAGTCTTTACACCATGTTTACTGTGCAACGGTGGAGTATTATAGTGTATCAAAATTTAATTTTTTTTTCAATATCTTTATAACGCGCAGAAGCAAGCTTCAAAAACGCAATAGAATAAAATTCGGGATGCACCTAAGCAGATCGGTCTGTTCGTTTGTCCACCTGACTCTCTGCCCAATTGCATAGTAATTGTGATACACACTCTCCCGTTCGCAAAAAAGAAGATATGGGCGTTAGTTTGCAAGGGAATTTGAAAATTGCTTAAACCGGTCAAAGGGCACACTTAAAACGACCACACGCTTATTCAATAAAAACTGTGAACACCACCGCGTTTTTTGCTTGTTACTCGGTAACAGTGATAGGTATCAAGCGTTCGGTCACGAGAGAATAATTGTTAATCATTGTCTATCATGAGAAGGACTTTTATTCGATCGCTTCTTAATTCACCTGTTTTTACGCAGCATGGCGTTTCATTAGATCTGATAGAGAAAATATGATAATTTTTTTTGCCTAAAGATATTTTTTAATTAGCTTTTATTACAATTTTTTATATTGCAATCATTTTTTGTCTTTTCTAACTTACGCAGCAAAAAGCAACAACAACATCAACAACTCAATGGGAACACTTGAGAAAACCCTTTACCTTAATAATGGTAAACTACTTAAGTCTAGGACACATGTAAAAAAAACCTACACATATTGTACATTGTTAAGCGTAGATCCAAAGCTGAAGGTCACCTGATAGCTAAGCAAATGTTACGGCAATAAAAACAAAAGAAATGAGACGCCAAAGGTTATTCAAAGCAATATTATCTTACGCACATGTTTACATATCGTTTATATAGGTTTAAATGTCGAAAGGAAAGAATTGATTTTATGTTAAGGGAACCAAACACGAATTTCGTATACACTGCAAAGAAAAAAATAAATGACAATTAGCTTTTTAAAGGAAGAGGAAGAGAAAATAATAAGAAATTAAAAATGTAATAAAAGATTTTGAAAACTGCTTTCAAAAATCAAACAAAGTCTGTGAGCCTAACACTAATGGGTAAGAATGAATTTGTAGAACCTGTCCAGACGACATCCGTATAATAAAATCTTGAAGATTCATTAAAAGTGTATTAAGGCAATGATTGATTAAAATCTTAACAACTTTGACGCAATTGTTGTTTCGCATGTAGAAGTAGCGTATGGAAAACAAACATTCACATATTTTAACATATCTGTCAACGTGCGTCAGTCACAGTAGAGAAAATATTCTCTTAAAAAGGTCTCTCCGTACCTTTAGAAACCACTTATAACAATGTATACAAGCGTTGGTTACAGTAAACAAACTATAGCTGAGGTTACTGTTATTACTGTTGTTGTTACAGAACAAGGTTGACAATAACATATGCCAAAAAATATATATCTACATAAAAGCAACCAAAAGAGTAAAAAGCACACAGACACAAAAACCTGAAAACAAAAAAGAAAGAATTTAAATAAAAACTTTTTAATACCAGGTTAAAGCCTAAATGACTTTGGTTATGTTGCCGTGGTTTATGACACTTTTGCAGATACTGACACACACGTGTGCAAGTGCCGAATGGTAAACACACACGGACATGGATATAACATGTGTAGTTTTGTATGTGTAAAAAGCATCATCATTTTTCGAACCAATTTCGTTATTATATTGAAATAACAACAACAAATATTATACACAGAGAAAAAAAAACCAACTTTCTTTTTCATCGTACATGCATATGAAGATGTCTGTACATACGTACACATTTTGTTTACCGTAATTGGCTGAATTTGCCTGTAGGTAAATGAGTTTTCGTCTTTCAACTATTACTGCCGTTACCGCTACTCGAACAAATGTATAATCGTGTGAGTGCGCATTTGCCAAGTGTATTGAGGTTGAACTTGTAACAGTAAATTGCTTCTTATATCCCATGCAGGTACGTGTGTATGACGTTTGATTTTTCTGTAAAAATATATGTACCAACAGCAATAGAAAAAATATCCTCTTCTTTGTTGTTAGGTAAATTTACCATATTTTCAAGTATCTCTAACTAATAGCAGTAAATTTCCTAATGGTATTGCCATAATTAAAAATATTGTATTGCACATAAACCTGTGTAGTCGTGTGTATGGCTGTGTGTGAAACTAATTAATAGACTCTTTTACCGATCGTCAAGCTTAAGGTAAATTCGGTTTATTATTGCACATGTAACGCTTAAGAGAATTTTCTTACATCCAATTCAATGTTCGGAGATAGAATGCTAGACCATAACGAATTACTTTTAATTTTTATAAATTCTTTGCGTACTTGTCATGGGATTAAGACACGCAGATCGTTAAAAAATAATCCGCAAGTTTTTAAATAAACAATAAAGCGAATAAGTTATTGTCAATCTTTAGTAAACTTTATTAAATGATTTTCTTGCACCTTATCATATACATAACGAGAACTCAGAATGTACCGCAATCTACTGCTTCGTGAAAATACTATTATTGTGCCCCGTGAAGTAAATAAAAGAGAATTACAGACCAATTTAATATAACAGGTCTACCGGCAAATTCTGTCCGCTTTTAGAATCCTAGTTTTTGATAATGGTGCGAAATGGCTTGTTGATGTGAATCAAGCCTTTCTGAAACCTCCGATTTTCTAAAGAAAAGCATTTCGTTCTTCTAGCATGATCTTGTCTTGTCTTGTCTTGTGTTGTCTTCGCTCAAATATAGTCGATCGCTCACAGCGTGGCTTATCAGAACAGTCAAAATAGTTTATTTGAAATTTTTCGAACCATCTTCTGCAACTATACCTTCACCAAACATTTTCTATCAATTTCTACACGCTTCCGTAACATTTCTTCTTCGTTGAAATTCATATAAAAGAATGTAACGCAAATGAACCTTATCAACAGCCATGGATACAGGATTGTGCTTCACTTAATAGTACCATGAATTGTCTTCCTTTTAGTTCAGCCTCCCTTTAGTTCATTGAGCATGCAGTCATAAAAAAAGAGAAGTAAAATGGTTACGCGCCTATTTATTAAACCTTGTTATAATCGGAAAGGGGAAAACTTTCCGGTAGGCCTAATATAACAAACCGTTTCCACAACCGTTTTCAAAGGGGCCGTTTTTAAGAGCCTTTATCTAGGAAAAGACGGAATGAGAAACGACATTGTGTTCCCGTTTTCCTAAGCTCTAGTGCTGCACTTTTGGCCGTTCTTTGACAAAATAGAATTTCGCTTTTTGCTGTGAATTCTTAGTTTGCTCATATCACCCTCTTTGTGATAAATGGTACTCGTATGATCGCGAAAGTAATTCTTTTATTGTGTTATTTTTACTTATGCTATTCACTTGTTGTATGAAAAATCGTGTAAGCGATCAATGAAAGCGATCAATGAAGTGATCCACATTCCATTTGTTTTGTTTATGTAAATCGCAAGTCTTATAGTCTTATCCGGACGGCATAGCAGCAATGTAAGTGATCAGCAACAGTAACAATCTGGCTTTTAGAATATACTTACGTCATAGTAAATTCTGCTAATGGAGCAGCGCTATTCAAGCCGTGTCTATTCCTCATTTCGATGAAGGTCCCGCTATCATATGTGTTTGCGTTTAAATTACCAGCAGAAATCGGCTTCAATTGTAAAGAATTTCGCAAATTCAGGCTTACGAACATTTTGAGGAGATATTTAAACACTAGTAAAAGCTTTACCAGTGATCCTGACAGTGTACTTAGCAATGACACATTAGAGCTGCAATAAAGGTATTGCTATTTAAATTGTCAGCAAGACCACTAAAAAGCCACTACTTTAATTATTAAAGTTATTGACAGAAGTTCATGTTCAATGGCTTCTTTAATAGCATTCTAAATTGTTAGAAATCGGAGGAGAAAGGATATTGCGTTTGTTTTGGTGGATCTTGCTTTTACTTTGTTAATTTGTTCTCTTTAAGATGAGGCAGCATACAATAATACCTCGAATCAAATTAAGCCATTCTGATATTGAATCGAAGTTAAGTAAAAGATGAGCTTTGGCATACCATGACCTTTAAGGGAAATAATTATCAAGACATCTTAAAAAGTGGTGGTCTAATATTAATAACGAGGGAATCGTCTCAAGGAATAACGTGCATTTGCAGATTGCCGACACGCCCCAATGTTTTACTGTAATACTAACAGATGCTTAAAGTTTATGCCATTTTTGGACTAATACGCTGTAGACTAATGCTACCTACTCGCTTATTTGCATCATGACCATGCGCTATGCAATATTCAGTTTTTTAGTGCTAAATTATATTTCTTTTCTAAGTTTCTAATATTCGCTTTCAACTCTACAAACGAAAATGTAATTGATTTTTCGATAAGTGCGTACCACACATTTCAAAATTATGTTTTGTAGTTAACTAATAAAATTTGCTATTGTTTGTTTCCTTCCATTGTCTTTTTATAGGAAATTTGCAATTAATTTGTGATTTCCTTTTTGAAAAATCGTTCATTGCTTAAAGTGTAAAACTAATTAACTTTAGTTACTTTGCAGAGAAAAAGGAAACGTTGCAATTTATATATACAACAACGTAATGGTAACAACACTGAACCCAGTCGTTAAGTTAAATAAACTTATTTGCATAATATTTAGTATTTGAGATTAAATTTTTAAGCCTTCATTTTTATTAGAAAACATATGTGAGAAGAAATTTCGAATAGAAGTGTATTCTGTTCAACGCGCAACTATCTAAATTAACTCATTGAGAATCGTTGCACTTTTATTTGCCCTGGCAATTAATCAGCTTTCACAGGTTTTTATTTTAAAAATTCTTAAAATTAAAACAAAGCATCGTTCTGCATAAGAAGATTAAATGTTAAAACTTTTTAATCAAAAAGCAAAAGTCAAATGACGATCTCTTGATACATTTTTAATTGGCAAAAATTTTCCAACTCAACCGTTTTTTGAAAGGAATCTATGTTCGGTCTGTCAAAAAGGAAATAATTATCTCTTTTTATTATGGTTTCATTCTTTAATTTAAAAAAAAAAATATTTATTCTAAATGAAATCACATTTACACTGTTTTGCCCTTGAATTAAAAGCAAGCAGGAAAATTATATTCGGTGTCGACCGAATCGTTTACAACCATCACCGCTATCCTATAAAAGATTAAAATGGAGGAAAAACATAATTTTGCATACTCTGTAGTATTGGATGGGCGTGCCGAATTTTCTCTGTTTTTGAAGAATAGATTTCTGGAAATTTATATCATGTATCTGTTGCAGGTTATTGACAACGAGAGAGAGACACACGAAGCAAACATGTTCACGGTGCGGGCGTTGTAGGTCTGTTCTCTAATCATTTTGGAACATTTTCACACTCTTTTGTAAATTTGTGGGATACTACACCGTTCGGGACACGGGCAGATGGACGGACTACCAGACAGACATTCTTAAGTGCATTCCGTATTTGAAATTGCCTAAAAGTTTATATACTTTGTTGAAATGTAGAAGCTTGCTTCTGCGCGCTATAGAGGTAGGTATTGAAAAAAAAAATTTTAATTTTGATACACTACAATATTGAGTAGGAGTGGTCAATTTTTCTCATTTTTATATAGTTACCATAGCATCGTCCATAGTATATACGTTCCAATTTTATGAGTAATGAGCAAAAAACCGATTTCGAGTAACAGAGGTGTTCTGAATTTAGATCATTATATGCATTTCCCTCGACAAGAACTTTCCATGTTTCTGCCAAATTTAAAGTCCGTTGCTTCATTTTTGTGACCATGGGAATGTTTACAACAGACATTACACAGACGGATCGACGGACATGTGTAGCATACCTAAAGAGCCGAAAGTGGGGGGTCCATAAGAGAATTTGCTCTACAGAATTTTTATAATTTGTATGTAGAAGTGAGGTGCAACGAGTAAACTTATTTCGCCAGCCAGTAACAAACAAAGCAAATTACTTAGAAAACATTTTAATAATTAACAAAACAATTTACAATAACCAACAATAATAAATTGGTAGTAATTAGGTATTCGAATAAAATATCTAATTAATGATTATGTTAAATAATATGAATTATAAAATTAATTCAATAATTATTATTAAATAATTATTATTAAATAATAATAATTAACAATAAAATTTAACTCACCTATTAATAAATTCGACGAATGTACATTCGTGTCTTAAAAAAAAAAAAAAAAAAATGAATTTTTATAATAATTTTTTTTTTTTTTTATTACAAAAAAACTGAACAATTAAGAGCTGCTTAATTGATGAAGTCTGTTTTCTGGCAGCCATATTGACGTCGTTGTTATTTAAAATGTATGTCTATGAGTTTGAGTTTGTTGTTGGCATAGATTTCTAATCTGCTTTTTCTCCGAGCTTTACAAATGTATTATCGAAGGAGACGAGTATAATCTTTCAGTTATTCAGTTTGCGATACCTGAACATATTCCTGTCATAAACGCTTTGATACAAATTGACGTCAGGAAAACTGTTAACACTACCAGTCACTGTGTGTGATGTGACAATCATTTCGAAGGTCTTGAATATGCGTTGCAGCCCATTGAGCGGCTGGTTAATTCTTCTTCTTCTCTATTACCACTCTTTTCAAAATATATTTAGTAAATGTTTTCTCTTTTTTTTCTTTTTCTTTTTTAATGATTGAATGCAATTTTTTCATTGTTTTAACAGAGAACTCGCAAATAAATCTTGACGTGAACGTCACAGCGTTTACTACAAGCGTTTTAAGAAATTTTAAAGAACTTTTTTTTGACTCGCTCTGGAATAATCACCAAATCTTTGCATTTCTTGAGATCTGTTGCGCAGATCCACCGCAGTCGTACGGGAATTAGTGGTATCCGCGGGCCCTGTCTCAACAGTTTAACACGTAGCCGTGACCTATTTAACAAATTTTGCAATTGTTATTTTTTTATTTTTATTATTAATTGATAAGGAATAATTTGAAAGTCTTTTTTCAAGCAAAAATTTTTTATTTTTTCAATTTTAAAAAGATTTTTATTGCAAGATTCCTAACGTCAAAATTTTTTTTTCAATTACAATGACTAATCACTCTTCACTCCAAAACAGAACTCCCCCTATTCAGAAAAAACTCCAATCAAAAAAAAAAACAATCGCCTATGCATTTTTCTACATTTCCTACATTTCGAGTCACAAAAAAAGAATCGCCTACCCGTTTTTCTATACATGTTTAAATTGATTCGGAATTTGATGCCGATCAAGAAAATGTACACTCGTCCTTCGATGATGGATATAAAAATATAAAAATTGGTAAGAGGAAGTTGAAATTTAATATAATCCAGCATCTGACTCAGGTAAGAATGTTTATCCCTGGCCTTGACACCTAATAAATAATAGAGAATTGATACCAGAAACTCACCAAGTCGCTTGACATAACTGGTCTGTATTTGTATCGTCTTTGACAAGGAAATTCATGAACCCGACAAGGACTTGGTCACAAAAGAATATATTCGTTTCGAGTCTGAAAGAATCGTGGAAAGTGAGCGCCGAAGTGATCAGCAACGAAAAAAGGAGATCCTCAATTGATTTTAAACATACATGGCGACGCATGGGATGA
This sequence comes from Glossina austeni, assembly GCA_000688735.1. Lineage (NCBI taxonomy): Eukaryota > Metazoa > Arthropoda > Insecta > Diptera > Glossinidae > Glossina > Glossina austeni. Next base: position 386,887 of record KK502435.1, on the reverse strand, counting down.
TTCATTGGACAAATTACTTATTGTCGACGAGATTTGAGTCCACTTCGGCTCACTAAAGATCTAAAATTCAAATTTCGAATACGTCAGCCGAAGTCGGGGACGCCAAAGAAGTTTCAAAAAGTTTACGGCTACTATCTTCTTGAATAAATGTCAGTTTGATATCTCATACAATTGTTTCTTTGAGCTTAATGTTATAGGAGAGAATCTGGTATTAGGTTTTGCATCGCCTAAATTTTATAAAGTCGAACCTCTTGATTCCTGCATACTCACTTGTCATTCAACGTTGGCTATTATTTCTTCAAAATAGAAACTACCCATTATAAGTTTTATTTTTTCGGCTCGCAAAACAATAAAACTGAAGACGAGAGAAAAGAGTAAAAATGTCCTTCTTGCCAACTCAATAAATCGCTAATATATAAATTATCTGAAACCATAAGAGAATATTCAGAATTATCTCTCATCATGCGAAGGTGGACAGCACCTTGGTATTGGGAAAATTGTGGCATTTTGTTACAGAGATTAGCTTTTTGCGACGATGAGTGCTAAGCGCAAATATGTGCACTATGAATAATGAAAGGAATACAAGTATTGCAAAAATTCTGGTCACCTTAGTTGTCAACTGCTTTTAATCATTCTGATATCTGATATGTGTTATACACGAAGCAACCTTTTCCAAGCCAAGAATATTTGTTGCTCTCTCTCATAAGAGAAATGGAAGAAAAAAGATGGACTTTCTCTCTTTTTGTTTTTTTAGATGAAATAACATAAAATTTTATATTCTCACCACACTTCAATTCTTCTATCTTGATTCGAAATACAGTATACGGAAGGATATGATAACAAGGGGTACAAGGACAACAAAAAAAAAGAAGCTTAAATTTATACAAAACAAAACCACAAATACATTAAAGCACATTATTAAACCAATTGAGTGCCATTATCAGTTATGGCCATCCATAAACATTTATATTCTTCGGCAAATACCACAGAGAATGAATGAGTGTATACTCGTATATAAACACATACACACATATACGCTTGTACACACCGTCCATTTGTGCTGGATTGTTGTTAGCATTCGGTGTTGGCGTCAGTCATTTGGTTTGCTTTTGGTTAAGTTTTAATATAAATACTTCTAATATTTATGTTTATGTGGCTGTGAGGCATGAAATTAGTTTTCTACTAATAAACGAGTAAAAATGCTAATAGAGCGTAGAATTGCTAAAAACAGTAATTAAGCTTAACCAAAATAATGCCTACATATGTATATACATACAGTAGATATTTTGAATTTCCATTTTAAGATAACTTTTGAATATTTGCACAAAATTTTAAGCATATAAAATATTCAATAGATATTTGAAATTTTATTCACGTCGATATTAGCAGGTTATCTCACTTGAATGGCACTTTAAGTGATCTTCAATTACAAAGAAATGAAAAAATTAATTTTTAAGAGATTTATTGCTTTTCAAAAGATATGAATTTAGTATTAATGCGTTCTTGATTGCAGCAATTACTAGATGAATCGTTTCCACAGTATTCAGAGAAAATCAAATATTTTGAAAGCACACTTTTTACCTCTCATATAAGAAGAGTTAATTCGAAGAAGAGATGAAAGTTTAAATAAGGGCGGCATGTTAGTATGTTTGGAACATACGCTGTAGGAATAGCGGGCTTTAAACTTTAAGCTTGCTTTTAAAGTTCCGCTAGTTCCGCTAGTTCCGCTAAAACGAACTATAGGTTCGCCCGTAATATCATATACGTCACTGTAAACATACGACGTCAATGAGGTTGTCCGCCCTGGACCCCACAGCACACAAACGACAGATGAGAACGGTGAAGCAGTGCAACAAATTGCTATGGAGAATTGTCGGATTACTAGAGAAGTTGCTTAGGATGTCGGCATATAGGATGGATCATGCCATGTTTCAGGTCACACGTCATTGCTTGTTTATAATTTTCTGTTCAAAAAGAACGCTGTAATTATGCCTCAGCCAATGTATTCATCGGTGTTGGCTGCCAGCGACTTTTTCCAGGACAGGAAAGGACAGAGTTGTTCAATGGTTAACGAGATAAAGACGTGATCGCTGAAAAAAGCGCTGGCACTAGTGTATTATATCTGAGCGAGATTACTTTGCATTCAAGCCGAATATTACCCATTTAATTATATGGAGCATGTTGTCTAAAAAGTAATACATTTTTCGAAAAAAAAATAAATAAAAGTACGCCTCCGAACGTGGTATTACAGCACACCCTCCTTTTTGTTTAGCAGACGGTCCGCTTGCACAATAATTTTAAGGGGGAAAAGTAAACTACTTTTACTTGATATGGTGGAAATTCAAGATTTGCCTTAGGCAGCATGGATTACATTTCTATGTATTTTATGGGCGGTAGTTTAAACGAAACAAGACCTCACCTTTTTAACAAGCTCAGTAGTATTGTATGTAATGCAAACGTACAAAATGAAAATATTTAAAAATTTGCGGAAAACTTCCTTAGAGGAAGGTATGTCAGGCAAAAGAAATTAAAAAAAGTAAATTATTAATTAAATGCTCAGACATTTTAAAAGGGACACGACACACCCTGAAACATAATCAAACTAATGTTAAACTATAAGTCGTGATTCATGTTAAACACACCCAAAGGTATCATACATTTTAACGTTTTATTACTTAAACATAATTCCCGGTTTCTGAATAATTTTTAATGGCTCCTCTTGCATGCATATGTTCAATGGAATGTCTACATGCCAAGCTATTGTGTTTATTCAAAAGCATTTGCTAACCATCGGTTAGAAGTTGGCAAGGCACACCTTTTTGCCAAGTTCGGTCGATGGTGACGGTTGAAAAGAAGTAAAAACTATTACCTTTAACTAAATGAATAACTTTCCACCGCATAGCTGGTTAATATTCATGGTTGTAATACTCGATTGTATTTTGAGCTTGTCTTCTCTAATACTAAATTCTGTCTTTCTTGCTATTTATTTTTTTATGCCACAAAACTGTCATTTAAATGAAACCCCCATGCAACCACACAAATATGAATAAAAGGCACGCGATATATTTCCCTGAATATGTACACATATATATATATATGAAGTATTATACTTTTTTTTTTTACGTTTAGTCCATTTTTTATATTTTGCGATTCAGAGCACTGGTACGCAATCCTGTTTTAATGGTTTTAATAAATGCGTATTCCCAGAATTTTCAGGGATTTTTATTTTTTTATTTGTTTTTTTTTCGTCCATATAGTTTGTTTCCAAAATCACTGTAACAAGAGTGAAAAGTTGACACTTGTGGAAATCATTTCATTTTGCCATAAACATATAATGTAAAGGTCAACATATGTACGTATGTTTGAATGCTCGAATATTAGAGATATTTAGTTTCCGTATAAATATCTGTTACTGTTGTGTAAACGAACTATACAAGCATGAGCGGCAGCAGGAGCTTCTACCCCAGCTGGCATTTATTTTAATTAAAAGCAGCTTGACTTTAATTGCCTGACTTGTCATTAAAATCAATTAACTTAAAATATCAAATTACAAATTGATTTATGTACATATACATGCTTAAATGCACACGCTTTGAGAAAAGGGTACATTACACATGTCACACATATACATGTAAACATATACATAGATGACGCTTCTACGTTTCCCTTAAAGATAGGTACCATAGTATGTAAACAACATAGGCAAAAAACTTACGTGTGGCTTGAGACGAATTTTAGATACCTAGCAATTTATAGCAGTGTAGAAAGTTTCTTAATAATTTTTCCAGAACTTGTTACCTGAATTATATCCGCAATCGGAAAATTAAACCGTTGCATCACTGTTTTCAAAGACTTTTGCTTCAGTCGCCTTACACCATGAAGAGAGCTTGACAGAGAGCAAAATAACCTTCGGTCGAACTGGGTATATTGTCGGCTGTAGAGAATGGATGCATCGAACATTCTTATCATCGCTCTAAGATTAAAGATGCACGTCGTCCAGCATTATTGTAACGGAAAGACGAAACCTTTGCGTTACTTTCCCTTGAAATTGTGTTGGACCGGCTTGGGGTCGACGATTCTCTTTCTCAATCTAGGAAACACAAAACATAACATGGCTGAGATCAGTCCGTGCCTTGCACTCTTTGCGCTGGGGCAGTAATTTTGCGCCATCACTTTTTTCCACAGTATTGTCATAAGTGAACCCCTTTCTTTTCGTTCTAGCAGCGATTCGCAGCCAAATATTCGATCCATTAGGTTTATCTCGCGCTTTGCTATCGGTTAAGAACACATTTTTAGTTAACGCAGCGATGCCATAACATGTAGTGGGCAACCAGTCTTTCTCAATGTCTTCAAGATCATTTCGATTGACAATTACGGGAAGAGAGAGCAGTGCGCTCTTGGTAACGAACTTAGTTACCTATGGACTCGCACAAGTATAATGACAAAATTAATAGACACAATTGTTGGCATTCAAAAGCGTAAAACACGAGGACTTCCCGCATAAATCACAGCACACCACACTCTAGAGATGTATTTCATACAGCATATCATGAGATTGCAATAAAGTGTACGATTATTAATGATTTTGCGGGGTCTGCTTGCAGTCACATAGAAGCATGTGCTCATGTAAACGAATCCATAAATGCATTTATGTGAATAATATTTTGATTTCATTTTTGTTTAGACGGTTATTGAGCTAAAGAAATGCAATAGTTTCTATATTATGTGCGCCAGTGTTTACGATATTGTAAACTGGTAAAAAGCATACAACAGCGAGTACAACGACATGGCGACGTTTATTAAAACTATAAAAAGAGAAGAGTATTAAGAAAGGACTCGAGAGAATAAAAAAGCCGGCAACAAATTCAATCAACAATGTGTGAGTTTACGTTTGAAAACATGTATTTCAAGTACATCTGTACGTACGTCTTTCCTTGTGTAACTCAGTGCAAAGAAGTAAAGAATATTTGAGTTGCACGCGTATACATATATGGATGTATATGTAAGTGTATACATATAAATTTACATGTACTGAACTAAAACAAACATCTTGACATTGCCAACTCGGCGATTGTTGGCGATATCTTGTAAATATTTGTATAGCGATATGTATTGCACGCTTCATATTTTTGGTCTCAACACAGCGATTTATCTGTTTTATGCTCATACAGATAATCAAACATATCTTTTTGCACTACGTTTACATCAGTCAGTTTTCGCCTTTAGCTTTACCCAAAGTGCCCGATAAAGATGACAACATTCTGCCGGCTTCGTTTCGATTTTTTGCTTTTCTTGTATGAAACTGAATCTCTGTTTTCTTTATAGCCCATAATAAAGGTTAAAATATGTGTGCATGTATTTGAAGTAAACAAAAGTTAAGACAGGATGATCATAGTTCGTGTCATATGCACAAAGTATAAATTCAATCATTTCATTGAGACGGATGTCTTTCAATATTCTTTGGCGCATTGATATTTATACCTTCCTAGAACAGACAACTGTTGTTAAGATAGTCATTAGAGGGAATCGTTAGTGGCCATAGGCGGTGTAAACAAACTTACAAAGTACGATATTAATCTATTTGCGCATGTGTATTCATCCATTGATTCGTGTGCAAACACTTGTGTACGTGCTGGCACTATTTTTTAGATAACCGACCATGAGTGTAGGCGAAATACTTATGGGCAAAGTAACGGGAAGGGAAATGTAGAGCTTCGTACACCTTTAAGAGAATTAAGATTAGAAAAATTAAGAAAGACTTCTACAGATTGATTATCCCCAGTAGCAGCGCCGTTAGCGAATTAACAAAAGCTTTTTTCTCCCATTTGCCCCTTTATTCTTCCAGTTTAGTATTCTCCGACTCTGGCAGTTGCCCTCTTATTTTCCCTATTACACACCCAGTTATTTTCTTCTTTCCCCAATTGTCCTCTCAGTTATCCTCCCAATTATACTTCTATCCTCCCATTTATCAGACCAGTTACTTTTCGAGCTTTTCCCTTAACCTAACTCTCCCCAAGCCAACCGAACGAGAAAGGAAAATCAACCTAACTAAAGTAGCTTTCTTAAAAAATGCAGTTTTGGTTTAATATAAATATATATCATATGATAATTGCGATACGTTACAATCACTCATATATTGCTTGAGTGCTGTGCTATTCCTTCAATTCCTTAATGCCTTCAAATGCAAGTTTCCAGATTTTTAAAATTTCTTCTCAACAAGCATTTCTGCTTAGCAAAATATATTTATTTTGCACTTACATGCGTAGTTATGTCCCCATCAGGTTATTGTATGTATTAACATTTGTATGAATTCTTCGATTTATTCAAGCGTGCATTCATATACGACAAGCAAATGCAATTTTATTAGAAAAGCAGAAAAGTGATATTTGCTCGAAACGTGTATAAAATTATAAGACTGTTGCTGTGTATACTCCTACATATATTGATATTGTAAATATTTGTAGGTATGTATGTGTTTGCATGTCAATCAAAAAATTCAAAGAATTCTGATTTGCTACGATTTGAAAACAGACGTGCCTTTATGTATAAAAATTCTAGAAGACACGATCAATTCTTTTATAGAAAACAACACTTTCCAGACATACCTATATATGAACATATATACATATATATATATACATCCTCCTTTGTGTTTACAATCTACAAGTTTCAGAATATTTTCACACACTTGCAATTGTGAGAGAATTAAAAAGTTTCACTAACGATAGACTAGGAATCTTCCAAAAGCGCCCTTCCACATGCGTTGATCGGTGTTAAGAGTCTATTAATTCAATCATACATTTACATACATGCTTAAAAATCTCCATAGCCTATTAGGATAGGACGTAGGTAGAAAACCGAGAACTAATGGAAATGTTCATGGCGCAAGCCTAAACATTAGATTGGAAAAGAGTGCGAAAGGTTCGAAATTAGTCCTGTATAGACGAAGAAAACATTGCGAATTTTTTAGAAAAAGAAAGGCCCTTGTCAATCTTCTGCTTTTTCTAGCAGATGGTAAAATTCTTCAAAAATATAATCGAGAGTTAAAAGCTTGAAAAGGAACATACAGATACGACTTTTAATGGGAAAAAGCTTTGTAATGTTCAAACGTTCAAGTTAAGGTCTATTAATCAGGCAGCACTGGAATATAGATAGTGAGCCTTGGTCCTAAAATGTATCAATGCTTTACCCCAAAGTTTCTTGCTTATTCGCCAGCAACTTTCCTTTTGCTTATCTCAGTTCATAATACGCTCCTCTTTCAACGTTAAGATAAAAAATCTGCAAAAAAGAAAATATCTCGTTGAGTCTTATTTTTATTTTATTTTTTCTTATATATTTATTTTTTTGTTCACTCTTTTCTGTATCTTGTTTAGATCAACATGAGCAGCTAGTTAAAATGTTGAAATATTCCAGCAAAATTTTGTGCTTTCTTTCGGACATAAGTGTATGTATGGTACATGTGTTATATGCACTTGTTTGCATCCACATACGTATGCATTCTTATGTCTCTTTACAAATATTTAAGCAAGAAAAAATTGTTTGTTTATTGCTGGAAAAAATTTTAATGCTATTTCTCTTCATAAAAAAATAAATAGAGGAATTCTAAATAGATAAAATTTAATATGTGGAAAGGAAATACAAAAAAAATAAAAATATATATATATATATAGAACGAAAATGCAGTATATGGACCATGGTCGCATACATTAGTACAAAAACTGGAATAGTTGCTTATTTAATAATCTCCAAATTACATCACAAACTATCTCAGAAGTAGAAACTTCTTTCACTGTAATTTCAAACGTGAAAAATGTTTTTTTTTTAAAAGCCGAATATCTTATACTAAATCAGTAGCACGGGGATAGACTTTTTTACACCGACCTGTACTTAGAATAAGATTTCAGATCGATCCAACCTTGTCTGTCTGTCTGTCCGTCTGTCCGCCTATCTGTCTACGTGTCCTTTATTCTTGTGTTCAACCCAGAGGGCTCAATTTTTGAGGTATTTTGATGGAATTTGCATTTGTCGTTCAAACGAACGTTCGGATCGGACCATTTTTTCGACCTTATATGAATAAATGTATTAAAAGAATTGGTGAAGTGTATTGAATGGTGGCCCGCTATGGTGATTTTATTTGTTTTCAAGTAAATTAATTGAGATCTTTTGAAATATTTAAATACACTTTTTAATCGTGTAAATTGAGAGACAAGGGCGTGGAGAGAGTTATTATCGCAAAAACTTTGAACTAAATGAACGATATTCGCGAATAACTGGAGAAAGAGGAGGAGTTCTCGGTGTCTCTATACAGTATCAAGTGAAAACCGTGCTTTGCCTTATAGACTACGAAGTATTACTTGTGTTCACCAAGTTATTTTACCTTCATTTAGCTGGTAGAACTACCAAGAAGCCCAATCCATTTTGGATAGGGTTTCACTTTGAATCAAAGCTTCATGATGTATAATATCATACATTCAATCTACGACCTGCGCGATAAATACAAGCGTGCACGAAAAAATTGAGAAAACGTGCGAAAAAATCTCCGAAACGTTTGTTATAGAAAAGGATAAGCCTGCTTCTAGTTATTCTGGGTGTTGCATGCATCCGCACGGAGTTAGACTGACTTCTACTACAAAAAGTCTACAATATAATCAATATATCTCAAGTTTCCTACGACTAAAGTCTTAAAGCAATAACATCCGAAGCTGTCAACTTTATTAAAAACTCTATCGCACTTGAGGTTTGAACCCGCGACCATTGAGTTGTTAGTCAAAAGTTTCTTTGCCTACTCGGCCACTCGGATGGATTGCATGACTTAAATCTTTAACACCTGCAATAATTTTAAAGTAATATGTAGCATGTGTCACAAAAGATTTTCTTCTAATTTTAGCTATGACGTCTTTTAGATTAACGTTGTTTTATAACAGGTTGCTGGCGGGCCAAGGCCTTTCGCAGTGCTATGTACAGCGTTTGTATTTCTCGTCTGGTAGTATGTGTGCATAAAAAGCTCTTTTCTTCAACTATTATCTAAAATAAAACATTTTCATTTAAAATTTTTTTTTTTTTATTTAAAAAAAAATCTAAATTCTTTTTTAAGCGTAAACGCTTAGTGTAGAAGTGTTGTCATATAAATTTGACACCTTTCAGTGACACACTTGTTACTTCAAGTGTATAAAGATTGTTCACCTGTAAGGAGTGGAAATGTAAAGAGAGGAGAAGAAAAAATGAAATTCTCTACATGCAATTCATTCAAATTCCTAACGTAACAGATTCAATTTTTAGAAATCTCTCTGTACAGCAAGAACTTTTTTAAATAAACATTTTTGACAACCGAATAATAGCAAAATATTCTTCTTACAATTGTAAGTTTGCAATTGTAAGTCGACTTTTGAAGATCTCAATGCAAGACATATTATCGAATTTGCTGTGAAATCTTCTTTCAAGAAAGAAATCATAAAAAATTTTCATATTTACAATGAAAATGTAATAATTCAGTGTGTTTTCATATGCATTAAAAGGTGCTTTTAGATTTTAGTTATAAACCTTACCTGCGCGTATGCTCAAACATTTTGTCGAGAAGTCATAATGCAGATATTCCATGCGATGTGGCAGGAAGCAGTGAAGACTGCTTTCGCTAGCTTGCTAAAATTAAAAAATATAGCAGTAAAAATATAGCAGTAGATAGCAGTTTCGAATAGAATAGTAGCTCTGGGTATGTAAGTACCAAAATGTAAGAGCAATAATTGGCTCAATGAGAATTGATTGCTAAATTTTCTTTTTATACAAAAAGGGGGAGAAAAGAAGAAAAAGATTTTATTTAGGTCAGACAGACTGTAGGGTAATATAGCGTTCACTGCAATCAAATAATGGGAGTACAGCTGAAAGTATTTCAGGAATCGAAATAGAATTTTGTTTCATTATTACTTTTTATTATTTATATCATGAACACTCGCTCAGCTTTACATGGCATGAATCGCATGTTGTTGTCAGAAATAATACTTTGGTATAGTAGTGGGACCCGAAAGGTTAGTTTCGCAGCCCTGTTTCCCATAATATCTTATCAAATCATAAATCGTTAAATATTCCCGCACTTGGTTTGAATATATGGCGATTTTAACCCTAAACGTGGCTTTGATAACGAATCATACCATGATGTGGCTCTCAGTCACTTATAAGAATCATATTATATTTGTTTATATAATAGTTTCAATTGTCCTATACATATATGCAAGCAATCTTTATGCGTATACGAAAAATATGCGCATGGGCTGCATATTTTTTTTTTGGAAAGATATGAATTACATGAAGTAACTAACATATGCAAGAGTCAAAATATTTAAGTTCAACGTTCAAATGAACAACACAGTCGTCAGACTGAGCTTAAAAATATTAAATTTTCTCAATAATTTTTGTTTAGACTTTACTTTAGTGTTAAAAACTAAGTGACTATAAGTAAAACGTAATTTTTTTTTTTTCTTCGAAAGTTTTTTATCCGAAAAATTGTTCGAACTCTATTTGCGAATAATACACATTTTCGTGTGGCAGGGTTAATATTCTCCACTCTTCCTTCTTGACGATAGACGTGGGAATACGAACGCCGGGTTATGGAAAGTGTAAAGACGGGCGACATTCGGCAAACAAAGGAATCAGTGCCATTTCTGACGAATCATTTCCTTAAATAAGGACAAAAAATAAAAATTGTATTCAGCTTTAAACAAAACCCCATTACTTTATCTGACAAGAGACTAAAAAAAAAAAAGAAGAAGAAGAAAATAAATACATTTGCTCTACACGATTGAGTGGGCGTCGATGATTTTTTCCATTTTTATATAATGCTTGTGGAAGTTTTTATCGTATGTCTAGCTTAGTTACTGAGTATCGCACTCAGTGTGTTGCACTGCAAACGTATCCGTTAACTGACTTCGCTGATTTTGCAATATCAATATGCGTGCAAGAATCTACAAAGCTTCTGCCAAATTTCAACCCGGTAGACTCCTTTTTGTTAATAGGAAAATGTTTACCACACACAGAGAGACAGATGGTCTGATAAATCCACATGCTTAAATCGATTCACAATGTGACCACTTTTCGGTAGTGGGTATAAAAAGTAGACGTGTATATTTATCGATGTATAGCATAAGGTGTAAGAAAGACTTGTAATGGTGCATTTTCGTTTTATTAAAAATATTTTAATTTACTTATCAGTGATGAGCGCGTGTGATCGAGCATTAATTAAAATATTTTAAGATCGTTTAAAGGATTCAAAATCTCGTTGCAATATTATATATTTCACGTTATACAATAAGTGGAGGAAAAAGTTCGCCGCGTGAACGTGTGGTTGCCTTGTTCACCCAAAAATCCCAGAAAATCTTCTTCAAAAGAATGGCAAAATTGGTTTTAGCGGGAAAATTAGAACATGGCACGTGGTTAGTTCAATGAAGTCCCTTTAAAATGCAAAACGGGTTATTGTATATAAAGAGCTACGAACTATTTCTTTGACGTATAAGTCAAAGATCTTTAAGCAAGTTTTTCCTGCTTTGTATATTTAACCCCCAAAACTAGGCGATGAAATGTTATGCGTTTAAGCCCTAAACTTGGCAATCTCACTTTTCATAGATTTAAGACTGAAAGCACACTTTTTTTTAATTATTATTGCCTGTTTAATTTTTGTTTGTAATATCCCTTGTATACATGCACACATATACGTAGCACGAAATACAAACGTTTTTCCAAGAAGATACCTAACGTATGATTATAAAACCTGGAAGAGCATGCCTTTAGGTGTTGATTTTTTTGCTTGCTTTTTTTCGTTATTATAAAAAGTATAAATTCTATTAAAATAGAATTTCCGGAAAATCTTTTAAAACCCTTATGAAATAGCGATAAAAAAGATACAAATACGAACGAGTAAGAAAATTATACACGGTTGCGACCGACTCAGCGTGGCTGATTTTTTCTATTTTTGTAAAATAATTTTGTGAAATTTTATATCGCGTATCGGTTGTAGTTTATGGGCCACGAACAGAAGATACGGAAAGCTGATGAGTTCTTAGTTTTAGATGTTCAGAAGTATTGTGTTCTTTCACCTACTTGGGCCATTTTCAACCATTTTTGGAAATTTGCCGTCGATATCGTGTTCTATGCGAACTACACACGCTACACAGTTGGATAGATGGACGGATTAACAGACGGAAAGATGATGCTTAGATGTATTCCGAATTTCAAATTAGCTAAGAATTTATATACTTTAGGGGGTTTTTGTAAATTGCTTCTGCGGGTTGAAAAAATAGTTCGTTTTAAGAAACTAAAAATATCGGGTAGGTGTGGTCAATCCTTCTTCAAATTTTTGTGGATTTATCTGCTATAGTTCATGACTAATGAGTAACAAACCAATTTTTGATTTGATGATTTTTGATTGACAGAGGGATTCTCAGTTTATGCGATACCGTAGGCATGTCCCTGTACCGACTTGGCCCATTTGCAATATTAATCTGTGTGCAAGGATTTTCTGTCAAATTTGGAGCCGATAGCCTTATTTTTGCGGCCAAAGAAACGTTTACAACGGGCTGCCCAACACATACGGACTAACGGATATGCTTAAATCGATTCAGAATTCAGAGTTTAATCCTGATCAAGAATATATGTATAATTCGCGGGGTCTCTGAAACATGCTTCTGGGCGTTGCAAATATCTGGATAAAATGAAAATGCCCCTTATCCTTGGCTGATGGATATAAAAAACAAAAACTGTACCAGGGTTTACGACGATACCTTAATTCAAGTACATAATAGTACGCGTTAGAAAGCTGGGAAAATGTTGTAAACAATATTCATATAGCTATATATAGAAAACAGTATATAAGGGGACGCGAAAGAGGGTAAGAGGTTATGTAGACTTACAATAAAGCAGACAACACCGTGTGACTTTGAGTGTTGCATTAGCAAACCGGGTGGATTGTCAGTCTGTCGCTTTGGTTGCTTGATGATGTACTTTACCAACATTTCCTTCTTTTTTATTTTTATTTTTCGTACTTTTAGTTTCATTAAAACAAAAGGAAATAAATACACGTAAATAACATAAAAGCTCGTTAAAGTCAGCTTAACGGTAAATACTAAAGAAGCTTCCAAGTTCACAAGTAAAGGGGGGGTGGAATGCGTAAGTAAGCGATAATTGGAATAATTTAGTCTTTATATTAAGAAAAGTAAAAAACAAAAATTAAATTTTAATTATGCTTAAAAAAATGGTTTTTTAAAACAATGTTATGATGAGAATTTCACAAGAACTGTAATGCGTGATTACGTCGTACCTATATTGAGAAAATCAGGAGATGTTCATTCAAATCATAACTCAGTTCAGGAAATGCAAATGGGTAGAAGCGAAAGAAAATGTTACGAAAGTCCGATTACCTAATGATTACACAGGCTGTGTATATTTTTTATATGTCCACCAAGCGTTTCCCTTTCCGTCACGAGACCGTCGGTTGCCAACAATAATGTTGTACCAAGGATTGCATTGGCTACTTTTATTCCAATTCCTTTAAACGATTACAAATCAACTCGAATATCAAGGGCTCTAATCGAAAAATGTATCTTAACATTATTTCAAAAAATGTATTCCTGACATGTAGAAAAATAAGTTTGAACATTAATAGTCAACTATTGCCAAGGCAGCAGGTTATTTCATTGCCTTACAGTGAGTTTTTTCAAGGCATCGTCAGCTATGTCCTCCTTCTACATTGTGAAAAAAAAGTTGTTTGTAGATCATTTTCTCGTTCTTCTTCTTCTTCTTTTCTAAATATTATCTCCAAATTTTCCATAAAAATGATATAAACTATAAATACATTTAATCGGTCTGGCCTGCTAAGTTAATAAATTGAACTTTTTTTTCATTTTACAAGCATTTTTTGGAAACGCTTAAATTCACTTTACTGCGCGCGGTGGTGGGAATCAAAATATGCTGTCTAGACATAGACGAGGCGTATATTTATATTTTAATGTAATTCAATCCGTTTCTACCCTCTTGAAACGAATCACTTCGGCCAATTTCTCTATTGGCAGAGTTTTCTTACACATCTTCTCCACATGGGTCGTCGTTTGTCACAATTTCCACAAACCTTCCTAAAAAACTTGTCTAAACCTCCGTTCTTTATGTAAAAGTTGATGATCAGTGGAAAGTTACGGGTGGCCTTGAAAGATGTTGCCACATGTTTTCCATATATAAGTCGGGTTGTCTTATGTATGCTTTGCTAGAGCTTCTAAACTACTTTAAAGTGTGCCGCGGTGGTGGCATCTCCGCGAAAGATTTGAGTTTGGCTTTGAATAGCTACGTATGTCCAGTATATTCATGCCCATTAAGGTTTTCGTCCTTGTCAAAATGTTGAGAGCAGTAAACGAAAAATTATTGAGATTTAGTAAGCTGGGCCTCACGTGCCTTTTTCCAGGCAACGTTGAAGATTCTTAGCTATTAATTTCTTTTTACAAAACTTACTTTGCACGAAAGATTTCGTTTTATTCAGTTTGTTGGCGCTAATTCCAGAGGCACTTGTGTATCTTTTTCCTGATAGGTTTCCCGATAATCAGCTAAAGAGACCCAATAATGAGAACTATGCAAAGAAACACCGCCTTCAAAGTTTACCTCTGTTAAGCTATTAGATTGCAAAGCATCTTTCCTAATATTTACATTCTGATGACGCAACTCATGCAAATGCAATTAATGAGATACCAAACAAGCAAACATCTGGAAGGTTTAATGTTATGATTCTTAATTCTATGCAATTGAATAGTACTTTCACAATCGAACTGCAAGCTGCAGTTACGAAAAATGTTGTACCCTCTCTCCCTGCGCTCGTAAAGGAAGTCTTTAGATGCAAAGTTTTAATGGCAAGTTTCACAACCGTAGGTGTCCACATGACATAAAGATTTGTGTTCTTTTAAAGCCGCTCTGACTGCAGACACGCGGCAGTTTCAGTTTACCCAAGGATTTCTTCTAATCTAATATCTCATTATCTCTGTTTTGCAAGCCTTCAGCGTTTTCCAAAATTTTTTATACTACTTACTCCTCCGTTAAATCATTAATAGCAAGTGCTGAAGCAAACTCTCGGTTATTATGGTTATCCTGGTTAACCTTCTGAATATTTTCAGTTTAATTTTCGTCGGAGAGTCTTCGCTTAAGTTTAAAAAAAATTATCTATTGTGGTAAATAGTTCTCGTCGACTAAGACTCAGGTTTCGTTAGCGAAGTCTTAGTATTAGTATCCAGCTCAAATTATCTTACGTATAAAAATTAAGTTAAACCGTCGACTTTGGTGCTTACAAAAAGAAGAAGCAGATTCGGTGTGTTTGCGAGGTAAAATTTCAATAAAGATACGAGATACTCGCCTTGAAGCGATTTTATGCAGAATTCTACTTTTCCTTCTTCTGGAGCATTCAGTGTGTCAACAGCAGATGACTCGCCATGATGCTGCTGTAAAATTTCTTAGCTGCTGATAATATTATGATAACTGCTTTTGGTAACACTTTCTTTGTTCAATTTTGCAGTATGCGCACGCGTCGTGTAATTTAGTGATAAGTCCGTTCCAATCATGGTTCGTAACGGTAACGTGCAAGATAAATAAAAATTTGGTTTTTGCTCATTACCCACAAACTACAGCAGATAAATGCGCAAATTTGAACACATATTCTATCGACGATGCTGTAGAACTTGTACAAAAATGAAAAAAATTGATCACTACTACCCAATATTGCAGCGTCTCAAAGTTCGATTCAATACCTTTTTAACGTATATAAATTCTTGCCCACATTCAAAATCGAAATGCACTTAGACATGCTTGTGTGTGCACCTGTCCGTATGTCCGTCTGCCCAACTGGATAGTATCTGTAGTGAACGTTCTCCCGTTAGCGGAAATGAAAACGTCGCTTACATATTTGCCAAAGGCTTTGGGAGGGACGTAAAACTCTCAAACACGCCCGAGCCAGAAAAACTTTTATTTTGAAAATAGAAAACATCAGCCGCGCCCAGTTCATAGTAGAGAGAATGAAACATTAATCCTTTCAATTTTTTCTCTTCTTTAGGGTAACTGTCATAGATATAAACGATTCGACCACGATCGAATACAATTTTCTCACGGGTTTCATTAGTAATCTTCTAGTGAGTATGGCTTTGTCGTCCCATTTCACGATAATTAGACTTCATAGCTGTTGCAGGGTTTTAAGAATGAAAACTTGCCGAGATATCCACTAGTTATTGGAGTGTGCAGTGACTTTTCCCACTTTCAAACCTGATTTACAGTGGTGCAGCTATCACTTGTTACAATTGAACATCTTGCCTACATTGGGAATAAGTTCTATTGTGGGGGGATTCTAGCGTGTCTCAGACGTATCCGTCTACACTACTCTTAAAAAAATGTGAAGACAAGTCGTCAGTAGGTTTGTTATTAACTCTCCCTTACGTATCCGCTGCAGTTACTTTGAAGCAGTTTGTTGCCAGGGTTACCAATTCATTATTTTTATATTTTTCTATTCATTATCGTAATATATTTCTTTATTTCCCGTTTTCTCTCTTCCCATACACGCGGCAATTGCTCAAGTAATGAAATGTAAATTAAGCTGACGTTTTAAGATATTTGAAATCCCTAACTGCAAGGTATATTAGATTGATAAAGAGATTTGAACGAAAATGTATTAGATCAGGTAAAGAAGCAGTCAAAGCATGTCACAACAAACGCAACGGTTTACTAAAGGTATGATGTTCTAGCATGGTGGCAAAAGCTAGTCGCTGTCTTTACCACTCTTTCGAAACAATGATTTCCAAATATGTCCTCTTTGCCAGCTTTCACTTTGTCCGCCACACTTGATAGATTTGCGTACAATTGCTTTCGATTGATTTCGTTTGTTTTGCTAAAAAAGAGAACGTTTTTCTCGGCCCATGAGAATAAAACATTATTTTTATATATTGATAACGTCAAATGAAAGTAATGGCATATGTAATCGAATTAAAATTTAATTTAGCACATGGAGCCCTTGCTTCCATTATTCTCTTACATTGTATAACATATCTGCAAACTTTTTAATAAACTCACTAGATCGACAATCTGTCAATATGTTCTAATATTTAATGTTATTGACTGGTTGTTACAATGCGTGATTGTTTTCTGGTATTAGTGTCGGTAGGTAGTGTCATTGCTTAAGTTTTTATTGGCTTTCTATTGAAACAATGGAGTCACCACTTGAATGCAACTTTATTAGTTTCAAGAGTTGCGTAGCCACGAAATGGTGAACTTTTCTAATTAGCCATCTTTTCAGCGATACGGCGCGAACAAACGAAAGGATATTAAAAGAAGAAAAAAAAAGAAGAAGAAATAGAAAAAGAAGAAGGAGAAAGAGAAAGAGAAAGACTACAACAGTCAGTTTTATAATAACTGTGTGTGAAAATTGAACAATTTTTCTCTTCATTTTTTTTAAGTTCGTTTTCATTTTCGCTAAAAAAAAAGTTTAATGACTTTGTTGGCTTGACTTTTTAATTTTTTTTTTTTCTTCTTTTTAATTAATAGACTTCTTCTTCCAAGCTGGAAAGAAGAAATTTTAAAATTCATTATTAATGTTAAAAAAAAAAATAAATCGAAGAAAATGCATTTCCTTTGCTGTAGAATTAAGAATACGTAGTAAGTCTCTTCAATTTAATGCATTAATGAACTTGAAAGGATCTTTTAGCGTTGAGAGAACTGATAACAAAAATCATGCTTAGAAATCTTTCCATTAATCCGAAGTGGTCGATATGAAGATGAAGTTTACAAAAGAAAAATTTACAATACATACACATATATATATATTTGTGCAATCATCAAATGATATGAGTGGAATGATCTTCGACGATTGAAAGCACGACTCGAACATGTTATATACTGTAGATTCTGAATAGATCTTCTTTCATGCTGGCTTGTCTCCTCTTATATATATATATATATATATGTCTTCTCTTATACATATAGGTACGTGTATCTATCTGTCTATCCGCCCAAATTAACTGCTGTTACAGCCTAAGGTCGCCTTTGTGTCCGTCCGTATTTCTGTTTGTTTATTTTCCTGCTGCCTGCTTGTTCCTTCGTCCATCACGATTTCTGCCAGCTAGTCTGCTGTTTGCCTAATTGTCCTCCAATCGTAATGGCTGCCAATTTATCCTCTGTCTGCGTGTCCATCCTATTGCAAAGCTTACGAATGTAAGAAATGATATAAAACCAAATCATGTGTCGACTATGTGTCGACAGTGTACATCTTAGACCAATTCCTATGTCAAGGGATTATAGCCGGCACCGCATTAGTTAAACAACTTATGACAGGAGAAAAAATTAGATTAAAAGCATGTATTCTTAGCCGGTAATTATAAATTAGTACTGAAAACTAGCGAAAGTGTAATCGCAAACAGAACGTCGCCCATCGATCAACGTAGAGATTCATTTAACACAACGAGCATTGTAATGACATTTGCGAAGTGAAAACTACGAGCTCCCCAGGTACATTCGCTGTACATTCTTCGATAGTGTGCTGCAAAGGCGTGAAGAAGCTAATCTTCTTAAAATTGTTCTGATTTTCAGCTATCCGAGTAGGTAAATAGGCAACCCTGTCACAACTGGCGCTCCGTGTGCTTAACTGAAATAGTGGAATGACCCTTTCAGCTTACGGTAAAGGGGTACGGACGAGGTTTTTTGTTGACAGGACGGCGCTTGATTTAATTTGTCACGTCTTCTTTAAATACCTAAAGACTGGTATAAAACGTTGGATACTTTAATTGGCTGTCCGAGTATATGGCGGCAATAATCAGATGACTCTTTACACATAGCGAAAGAAGGATACAGAAAATAAACGATATTTAGTTTACATTTCAGTTGTAATATTTAAATGTGTGACCTCGCCTCGAAAATATCATATTAAGGGACAAGGATGCCCCATCGCTAAATGAGGTGCAAACAAAAAATTTTTTTTTACCCAAATTGAATCCTAACGCATTAGTGGCAGCATATTAAAGGCACACCAATTACATTACAGTGTTCGGTAGATTTACAGGTCATTAATCGCCATTGCAGCGCATACATACGGCAAATAAGGCCTAATGGCCAGCTGGTACAGTTCATATGATGCTTTATGAGCTTTAGATGCTCTTCCGGAGAGTTGATGCTAATCCAAAACTAATCAAAGTTTTTTATTTATATTTTATGTTTTTTTATTGCTGTGGGCGGACCCGTATGTGAAAATAGATTAAAATTTGAGTTAATGCAACGCCCGCTTCCGTGCTTACAACTTCGTTTTCGCAAAAATGGTGAAAAAGAAAATACTTTATACAGATTTTCTTATTTTGCTTTTGTGTTTCTTTACGACAATTCTAACACAAAATCAATCAAATTTATGTTCAGTTTAATATAATGGAAAATTTTCTCTCGCTCACTTCTCACTTACTTACTGCTTGCTTGCTTGCACATAGTTTTTTATGTACATAACAGTTAGTTCATAAACGTGTGCAGAGAACAACTTCCGTTCGTAACGCTTTACTTATACATAGATTGGAAAGTTTTTAGTGTTCTTTTCTTTTCCTTTTATAGTTTATTGTTTGGCTTGATTTCCTTGAATGCTACTGTTTCCGTTTAAAAATTGTTCAATTGAAGTTTTTCCAACATTTCTATGGCGCAATGTACGTATGCAGGCATATATGAATGAGTGTATATTGCATGAATTAGATGGAACAAGTTTTATTTTTTCGTTAAAAGAAAAAGAAGAAGAAGAAGACGTAAAAGTATAAGAAAGAAGTTAAAATAAAGAAATCAAGTTGGGAGGTTTTTCTCTATATAAAAAAAAAAAAAAGATTAAATTTTTTTTTTCGTTGTAGTCTAACTTTCACGACTTCATTATTCGCACAAACACATGTGCTTGCTGAAAATAAAGTTACATTTTTTTGAATTAAAAGTATAAAAAAAAAACAATAACAAAAACAAGAATATGTTTCTAACACCAACAATTCCAATATGTTGCACAATTCCTTGGCTTCTTACTTCATTTCTTTGCCGATCATTTGAAATAACTTTTAATTTTTTCTTTCTTTCATTGTCATATTTTTAATCTCCTCTCTCGCTTTGACGTAAGGGAATACTTCATTTGAATTATTGAAAAGGGGATAAAAAAGAGAAATTTTCAAACATTTTCATAGCAATCTAAGGAAAATATTCGAAAAGACATTAATTTTGTTATGACGTTTGTAACATAAAGCACAATGGATTTAAAGACTCTTCCACGTATGCTAGGTTGCTTAATAAATGTTACTTTTTTCGGGGTTCAAAGTAAATTCTTTTCGTCCATTAGAGGTTACTAAGCGTTGTAATTCCAATTTTTTCTTAAATTAAAATTCGTTCTTTAGGTTTTCATGTCTTTAAAATTGGTAGAGAAAGACTTTCCTTGGGAAATGCACTTCAAGTACGAGTTTAAAACCACGAAAAGAGTTTGAAAGAAATACAACCCCCGAAGATATATGTAAAAAAAAACGAAATAAATAAAAAAAACAAAACAAAAAAGAAAATTATATTCGGCCGCGACCGAATCTTTTATACCCATCCCCGTTATCCTATCTATATCTACTCTCCAACACTCAGATCAACGATACTGTGGACAAAAAATTAATCTCCCGCGCCGTGACTTCCGCAATATTTAATTTAGAACTAACAGGCTTAGCTTGCGGAATGCTACTTTCCAAATCACCCTACTTGATAGCTAATCGACTACGCGGTTGCGAAAAAGCGAATACTTGACCTTGTGGTTCTGGTTTATTTATTCTAGAATTAACACAGATAATATATCTTCATGTGAGGAATGTCCAGAATAATTTTCAACATTCAGTTTTGTTTAGCTTACGAGTAAAAACCAGAAAACATCGAAAAAGGAGAAAATATAAGAATTTTATCCCTTATAACTTTGTGTTGGCATGGCCGGACTTGGCCACTTCATTACAATAATGGTGGAATCCTGCATTAAGCAAATGTAGAAAGTTGCAGCCTTCTATCACTCATGATTTATGGGTAGTAAGGAAACAACCACCAATTTTTGTTTGGAGAAACCGGTGTGTGTTCTGATTACTCTTCACCGTGGACTTGTGCTTTGACGTAGATTTGTCAATCTTCCTTTCCAAGCTGTTTGCATAGGCTTCCAATATTATTACAAATTCGAAGTCGATCGGTTCATTTTTGCAACCAGGAGAACGTTCACCGCAGACATTACATACACAGACAGACAGATGGACATGCTTAAATCGATTCAGATTTGATATTGATCAAGAATATATGTATATTTGATGGAATCTCTGAAGCTTCCTTCTTGGTGTTGCAAACGTTATGACACAACCAGTATTCCCCTCCATCCTTCGCTGAGCGATATAATAACCTCAAGATAAAGACGAACGCTTCAAAGTATTTCAGTCTATAAATTGTAAGGAGAGCGATTGGATGGAAAAACAAAGGAGTTGTCTTACATTAACATTAAGTGGTGGGTATCGGGAATTCGTTGTAAAGCATTGATAAATTTTCTTGGTTTTTTTAAAATTTTTTATAAACTTTTCCATATGCAATTTATTCTTTTCATATTGGAGAACTAATTTTTCCGTCGAAAACATAAAGTTGAATTATATGCCCTTCTGTCGTATATATATTAAGTTTTCGTTTCCTTTATCCCTTGACTCAACAGCATTGAGTTGGCGTAAATGACTGCTCCAGTGATTTTTGTCTTTAGAAAATTACCACCTTATCCGAACGGTTGATATAACTTTTGTATTCATTTACAAACATACACTGCTTCTTCTTGAGTGCCCCTATGATGTGAGAGCAAAAGAGAACGGACGTGGCTTCTTCATTTTGGGTTCATATATAAGCTATTTGATGTTACAAAGTTCTAATCCCCATTATGCACATTATTCACATCAGTAAATAAAAGTAAAAAAAAAAAAAAACAAATATATTTATGCGAGAAAATAATTGCATAACTAAAAGAATCATTCGTGATAATGTGAACGTCCATGAGGACGTTCAACTTTGTCCTCTCCAAAGTCTACGCAATTCTTTTTCTGCTACTTTCGCTTCTTACCATGAACACCAGCTTCGAAAAAAGGCGCATCGCCTTCGATTGAGACGATAGCCTAGACTCCCTCTCGGTATCGAGTCCCTGCTCTGTCGTGATAGATTAACAGAAACAATAGCTAGCGAAAGATAATGCTTCGCAGGGTAAATGCTTAGTTTTCCAACAGGATACCTTAAAATTTGTATAGGCATGTAACTTTACTTTGATTCAATCCTGCGAATGACTCATGCCTGGTTTAAAACTGCTACTTAAATTATTTTAAATGTATTTTACATTCCATCATCTTTTGTTTGTTGGATAAATTATGGTACAATGCTCAAATTTGTGGTCTTATAAAAAGCAAGAAAGCGGAACTAGCCGAAGTTCAAGGCAAAGATACACTCTTAGGAAATCTTACGGTTTACCTCAAATTTTAAACTAACAACCATGTTCTGAGCAACATCGCGAAGAAGTCACAATAATTGTGTTTCATTGTGCTCGTCGCGACTTGATGGACTAGTTTTAGAGCAAAATTGTTTTCGGGGTGTTTCATAGTGGTTACTGTCTCGGAATACTATATTTGATGCAAATTCACAAAAATTCTAACACGAAAACGCGCTATGTTCTGTTGTGGCCAATGAGTGAGTCGGAATATGGCTGCAAATGTCAATCGGCGACTAGTAGCAGCAAAGCAAATGCGGTTAATGTAAATTCTTGGGCTGATCAACGCTATTTACATGGTTTCATCTAACGCATATAAAGCAAACTGAGGATGATAGTAAGTGCCGAACTAAACAACTGCCAATGGAATAATGGGTCAAAAATATTTTTAATTGCAAGGCATTTGTTTAAGCTCTTTGCTTAGGTTAATAACTTTCGGTAATCAAAATTTAAATAATGTCTGGGATTAGATCAATAGTAGTATTAGTATCCTATGGTAGCATAGATGAAAAAGCCGTGAATCTTCTCCAACAAATCTGTCATGTGTTAACGTGTCCGAAGCTAATAAAACGACTACTAACGTTTCTTATATGAAGGCAGTCGATTGTTAACTGACTGCCAACGACCGGAAAAACAGTTGAAAAATATAAGAACAACTTAAACGAACCAATCGTGTTGTCATTGAATCGCGAAGAATTGAAACAGTCTTTGATACACTTCGCTGGGTGTTTTACTCTAAACAAATTTGTTTTCTTTTTGTTTCTGCATTTACTACTAGTGTCGTATTTAGCGCCGAAAGGTAGTTAGTTCCTTGACAAAACACTTATTTTGATGTCTTCCTTGCAAACAAGCTCAGCTTCTAATCAATTGCCCACTTGCATGCTATTCGAATTTTTTTTGGTTTTTTTTTTGTCGGTTTCAGCCTTAACTTATGAACATATTTACTTGGTTAATTGTGTGTATTTATTACATACGCATCTGGTTGCACCAAAAATTGCAACAAGCCCCAGGGCCGGTAGAATATTAAATTTGAAAATTTGTTTATTTTAATATAATGTTTACCCGTAGCATAATATATGAAATGCGATCGTAAATATAATAACAGGGGATATTTGTGTATGTAACAAAAAAGGAGTAAGAGAGCGTATGTCACATGGAGGCGATTTTCGAACACCTGTCTTCTGATATGAAATGGAATGCGTCGTTTAAATGGCTTTAATAATAATAAGCACGCGAAGGCTATTGATAAAAATATATTCAAATGTCTGGAATTTTGAAATTATTAATTAAGTCCATTATCCATTTAAAAGCGCTTTAGCTTCTGTAGTAAAGCGCGAAGCTTACTCAGCATTGCCCTTTCAATTAAAGCTTTCATAAATAAATCAAAAATAGACGAACGAATAGACGGGTGGATGGGTACCTGGATAGCTGGATAATGGAAAAGTAAAAAGATGGAAGGAAAAACAGGCGACCGAACATTCAGAAGCCCGTTCAGGACGGGCTGAATGGACGAAAAAGCAAAGCGACGTCGAAACGGATGAGCAGGTTAATGTATCGATATATCTGTAAAAAGACAGCTATTTGAATCAAGAAAACTAGGTGGGTAGATGGAAGTGTGGGCAGATAGACGGGCGTCAGAAACGCAACAGCAGAACGACGCTTATTTATACATCAATGAACGGCAATGTGTAGATTAACGCATTAAACTTTTAAATGGGCAGGCGTATAGAAGGGGGCTAGGAAAATGCGGATAAAGAAGGGAACGCATTTATGGAAAGACGGACGGATGAAATTTCCCCTCTGGATGGGAACTAGGTATACTGCGTCGATAAAAAATTGATTTATATTAAAGAACTCCTATTATGTAGTTTTGGATATTTCGAAGGGGTAGAATGGTCGTAATGACACTATACGTCTACATACGCCTTGCGCTCGTTTTAAAAATGAAAGAGCTATTCATTGTTGTGTTGCAATGATTCGAACAGCAGTCTCTTTATATTTAAAATATGTAAATTCTCCCTCATCGCTTTGTAAGACAAAAAATCCATTCTCTTGATTTTAAACGACCAACATCACGTAGTAATAAGAAATAGCAAACTTGGTTTACCATCGAGCTTGTCAATACTTCTCTTCCAAGGAAAACATCCGACCTATAGAGATAGGCGAAAAAAATATTAAACGTTTCCCAGCAACTAACCTGCGTACACTACGTTTCACAATATATGGAGAAGTTAATATACGTGCCGTTAAAGTGGTGCTAGGTATAGAAAGTGTTAACGTTATATTTGCAGAGCATTTAATGTAAACGACAAATTGACTAATTGATGTTTCAGTTGTGTAAATATTAACCATATTGTGTTTATTTACCTATTGACTTTTTTCGTGAAAGAGTTATAATTAAATTTTTATATAATATATATAATAACCGATAAATGTACGGTAGCTTAGTAAATTTTAATTAGAAATTTGGTTTATTTATTTTTGATCGGTTGTTTTTGGTTTTTTTATTATTAATATACATGTATATGTATAGATAAAATATTTTTCACATCTTTTCTCTTCGGGTGTTGGGTAGCCAAACACTGTATGAAAAAAATGCTTTTTAATAACTTTTGTTTTATTACTATTTTTCTTTTTTTTTTTTTTAGGCATGTCATAATTAAACTTCAATTTGTTATTGTTATTGTATTTTTTGTCAATTATTAAAATTCTTATATTTAATTAAAACACATTTCGTATATCATAACAGTATACAATACGTACAGTACGTATACCACGTTCATCGTAATTCATCACATTGGCACTGGCACAGTGTTCAATAAATAGGCGGTAAACGAATGAAATCGCTATTAAATTGGTTGAGAATCTTTTATTAGTTAAAATCCTATCATTTAATAACACACTCCAATATCTAATTTTTCCTTGTGGAAGCACACTAGGACGCATGAGAAGAGTATTTGTTAACATAAACCGCGCTGAATAAAGTGCATAGCGCTATCTCTCTCTTTCCATCAAATGAGAATGAAATAATGAATGAAAAATCAATAATTTTTTTTCTAAAAGATCTACCACAAGAAAAAGACAGGGAGGTAGTGGTCGCAGCCTAGACAACTGGGCACTCGCTGTAGCCATGATCAAGATGAAACTTACCGCACTTGAGAATTGAATTTTGGAGCCATCGACTTAGTAATCATGGCCATATGTTCTCTCCGACTGAAAGAAAAGTTGTATGTCCATAAGTGCTCGCCTATCCTTAGTCAAATAATGCACATGGTAAAAAAAAAGCTTATCATGTCTTGAGGTTCTAGAGAGAATCCAATAAATAAACCAATCATACAAATATTTTAAGCCCGCTCTTCTTTCTTTTGTGAACTCATGTGACCTTTATGCAAGAGTCATTGCCTTAAGCCCTGCTTAAATTCGGTACTAAATTTATTTACTTGTACTTCATAAAATATTTTTTTGTGAACACTGGTTTTGTTTTCTAATTACTTCCTTACACTTAACGATTTTATTTTTTTCAAAACAAATCCAAATGTTTATTTTTTACGTATGTCTTTATTTATTTTTGTATTCATTTTATATATTGTGGTTCTCTATTGATATAATGAAGAGCTCCCAGCTAGCAAATTTCCTATAAATGCGTTTACATGGCTCTAAATACCTAATAATAATTATTCCTTGCCTGCTTTGCATCTACCTATAAAGGCCAATTATTTTATAAAGATTTTTTCTTAACAGTGGCAGCGTTTCTTCCCAAACTCAATTACTTTCACTATTAGTTCACGGGTATTTTCAAAACTCTATTCAATTGACGGATTTGCAACCAATCTTCCGTTAATTACCTAATGAATAAAGCAATTTGTGTAAATTAGTTTATGCGCGAAACCATTTATAGTTCGAATTAACTAACTATTATTTATTATTATTTGTCCTTTGTTAGCAACAATCAGTTGCATTATATCAACGTAATAGCAAGCCATCAAAAACACTGTCTTCTTCATTAAATGTTAATGGCATACGAATGTATATATAAAATATATACCTGAATGGGTATTATGTGAAAAGCTTATCTCACATTACATTATTTGCCTCGGAATGATGGTACCGATATGCCGCTACATACCGATATATCATTATAACTTAATTATCCTTACACATGCATACACACATATATATGTATGAATGTTGCATGATGCACTTGACGACGACAAAAAAAAAAGCAACAATGCTATGGTTACGACACGCAACCAAGATGAAAGATGAAAAAAATAAATAAAATGATAATAAAAAAATAAAAGAAAAAAAAAAAACACTACGTAAATCGCATTTTATATATGTTTCAAATATTGAAAACAATTTTTAACACTCTTCATTTAACAATAAATATTATTGCAGTTTTTATAGTTGGGTTGCACGCGCGCTCGCCTGTGTTTGTGTGCTTGTTTGTCAATATATAAATATGCAAAAATATGTGTTTTTCAATTTCACCATTAAATAAAATCATCGGCTATTAAAGTGATTTTATTTAATTTATTTATTTTTTTTTTTCAGTCTTCTTTTCATGTCACATACAAAGTGAAATTAATCAATTCATTGATATGCGATACCATGAGCTATGGACAACCTCAGGGTGTACATGTCCATCGATGTATCGATGTATCGAGTATAAATCATTGAGTTGAAGAATAAAATAATATTACATTACAAAAAAAAAGTAGCAAGAAATCTGTTTACGGCTTTGTGTCGAACCTTGAATACCGACCGTCCTAAAAACTTTCTTTGCTAATTGCGCATGCATTAGTAAGATCATTTCTGCGACAAATTCTCGTCCTAACAGTCAACAAAAATATATGAAACTTTTTTACTCTTTATCGGTTGTGTGCCTGTTTAAGGATAGAGATCGGACTCGGTAAAAACCAGGTTTATACTTTGCATTGTAAGTTTTGTGGGCGAGAGATTGAGCTTAGCTAGCTAACAGATGAATAAAGGGCAACACGGATGGACAGACAAATAGACAAAATTGACTAAAATAGTGGAGAGTTTTTATTTTTTTTTTTTTATAATTTACTTCCTGAGGGCTTTGGTGCGCACTCACGCGTGTCGCAAATTTTATGGCAGTGTCACTGCATGTGCCATACCTCACTGATTGGCATAAAAATGACGGCATTCGCAAAAAAAAAACAAAAAAAGATTTTCATTTTAATGCATTTACTCTTTTGTTGGTAACGATATAAAATATTCATTTATTTATACTGACATAAGTATCTACGGGCAGACATATATGTATACCTATGGATATGTGAGTTCATTCTTGTGTATATCTACGTGTACATGTCCTGATAAGTAATACTTCAATAAACGCTGGAAGAAAAATGCAGCAAATATTTTCATATAGATAGGATATAACTGAAGGAAAGAAATAAACACTTTAAGAGAAAATCAGTTGAAACGGGCATTGGGCAACTGTTAAGTGTGTTAATATGCACATATATCGGGAAAATATGGCATTCCATGTCAAGACTTTCAAGCCTTTTTTTTATACCAAAGAACCATTTGCTGCAATTTTAGCTGCATAGTAGCAAACTAAACGTTGTAGAACTCTTGCTACTGCCTTTTACTGCTGCCTGAAGATATTAAAAATAACCCGCTTTAAAAATTTAAAAAAAAAAAATTTGTAGCGTTTTTCTCTATATATAGCCTGTAATTTGCGTTAATGCAACTGGTAGGGAATTTTGCATCACAAGCAACTTAAACATGGCGTTTGATTGCACTGTTTACTGCCTCTAACTAACGTCTTTAAATTGCCCAACTGAGATAACGTATTAAGAGCTATTCAGTAGAGATGCTATCGTCTTGCACCCTAAGGCAATGCTAGTACAGACATATTTGTAACGATTTGGAAAAATTTATCATACCGTATAGGTGGAACCTTGCACCATATGCTTTAATTTGTACAGTAGCCCTTTTAGTGGTGTAAAGCTGATTTCAAAAGAGGCTCAAAAGCACACAAGAAAGATTTTAAGCCACAACGCGAGAACCTTTTGTGCTCGAGCAACAATACGAAGCTTCTTCTCCGAGGTCCCTTTTATTCATGATTCAGTATAGGAAATCTGTTTGTCATTTTTATTCGTCACTGCAGTTGTTCTACTTTCCTATCAGTTTCAGTATTGTATGTTATAATGGATAGTGTTGCGGATAGAGATTCGCGTACTTTGCTTTACTATTCCCACTTGAGCTGAACGTGCCGTTAAACTTTTAATCCAATCCGGTCTCCTTTAGCTGGCATTTTTTTTTTTTGGTATAAAGTACTGATGACCTTTCTTTGGGTTGTTGTTAAAAATTATAGATCGGCTTGTTGTTGTTTTTGTTATCTGTTGATCGAGTAAGGCAACCCTTGTCCTTTCCAAGATCGCAAAAATTTACTTTGTTTAAAGAATTCGTCTTATTCTTTAGAAAATTTTTTAAATAATTTTTCTTATTTCTCTTTCAACCTTCTTCCTACGTTCTCTAATTTTTGGAATTAAACCATGCTGTCTTTAATTGGAAAAATGATGGTCATTGCACTCACAACATCTCATGTCATCATAAATTCATTATTTTTTATCTTGAAAATGATAAGAAACAAATAAAAACATTATAGTGTGGCAAGGCCGCCCATTAGATACCCTATACCACGGTTGTGGATTCGTTTTGTAATAATATACCAAAAATTGCACATTATTTTCTTACAAAGGTATACTTTCCATGAAAGCACACATGCTCACGGATTCCTGAACCTTCACGGAACGGTGATCTGAAAGGGGTTTCAAGGGGTTTTGCCTGAGCTCTCAGAATCAAATTTTTCATACCAATTTAGAATCTTGAAGTATTATTACACAGCGAATTTTTTCGAACAACTTTGGCAGTTGCAATTTTTTCCATATATTGACTTTTCAAAATAAGGTCTTATGAGTGATCAGAAAAAATGGAACGATTGGAGCATCCATTCTTTGGAAAAACCTGTAAGTGTATCAAATTTCATCGAAATATCTCAAAAATTACGACCTGCAGGTTGAACACAAACATGTATGGTCAGGCATTGAACGGCCAGACGGATAGACAAACTTAGATCTATTTAGAAAATTGATAAAACATGGATTCATCTGAAGCCCTTCTGGATGTTAAGTGCGTCCGCACAAACTTAATATACCTTGTATCACAAGTGATGTAGAGTGTAAAAGTAATAAAAATTAAAATTCGAAAATTTTCTTATCAAATAATCTCAGGATTTACGGCATTCAAATTACACTAAAACCTGTAAAGCAATATAACTATAACCACTGGACCTATATGTACAAACACTTTAAGGTGTAAATTTGTTTTTGTGTTTTGTTCAAGTTACGTAACAGAGCAACATACAAACAGATAGAATTAAAAAGGAGTTTGTATGCATTGAAAGTTTAGAAAAAATTGAACGGATACGGGAAACGCATGATGCTTGAGAAAAGGAAAAGTGAAGAAAAGAAAAATAGTTAAATTTTATTGTAAACATATGTAAAAGGATATGTGCAACTGTGTGTTGAAGTTTTAAATTTATGTAAGTGTGCAATTAATTGCTGTTTTCATTCTGCTTTCTTTTTCTTCTTTAGCAAATTTTTCGTAAAAACTATAAATTTTAATTTTTTATTTATTATTTAACACTAGAACTTTCGACATTTTGCTTAGATCTACGAAATGAATCATTTTGATGCCCTATTCTTTGTTGACTTACCATAATTCTAAAAATGAAAGTATGAGGCTAAAATCAAGCGCAAATACTCCTTGATGGCTTAAAAATCCAATGTTGAAAGAACTGAACGCGATCTGTGCTTACCATAGATGAGAAACTGAAGCAACCTTAAAAAGCAAAAACAATAATTTTTTCAGATTTTTGTCACGATCGATTTACTACTAAGTCCACAAGTAACGATAAAATTTTGTTTCCATTTTATTTGCGATTGGGTGGACAAAACGCTAATGTGTGTTAGAGAAAATACCGGGCAAACAAATTAGAAATAAATTGGTATTAAAAATTTTATGGCAAACTGTGGTTGTCTTAATAAGCCAATCGGGGCTTTTTTCAGACTGACCATGAAAGCGATCTCGACGAGCTTTTGGATCATAGGTTTTCAGAAATACCTTGACAAAATCGAAAGTTGTGGGCAAAGATACGAAAAAGATGCCATTACAGAGACATTACAGAGGTGCACATAAATGGGGTCACGACCAATTTTTAATCTCAAATTCTTGATCGATCAAAAAATGGTTACGTCAATTTACCGGCTTTTATCTTCTTTTTTACGAGTATCGTAAGTCGAAAAAAACAGGGGATCAAAGTGACCCCTTTCTGGTAGAAATAGATAGTTGTCATCGGTATTTGAAAAACTAGGTCAAGAAAGAAAAAATCTTGTAAGAAAAGTTGATTATAGGGACTTGAAGGTATTTTCATAAAAATAAACATCATTGAAAAAATTTGGAACTTTACGTGCTTACCATAACAGTTAAAAGGCATCAAGGTGCTGGCTTGTTCTAGTATTAATATTTAAATTAAATTAAATTATTAACAAATAAGTCCAATTGCTGCCAAAACTGAGTCGAATTGTGATTATCTGAGAACTAAGAAATTTTTGTATTCACCATTAAGAAGAAATATTTGTACTCATTTTGCAATGAAAGAAAATATTGAAAAGTCCGCAAGTACTTTAAACACTTAATTCATAAGAGATGTAAATTTTATCAAAATCTTTTTACATTTTCCTCTTCAAATGTCCTCAGCTTTCATTCAAACATTCGTTTACGGAAGTTTTCGAAAGTTCTAGAAAAAATGCTTTCTATCTTAACTATCTTTTAAGGCATGCTGCTTACATATATATATGTTTGTACATATATATATTATGATAATTGAAAAAAAAAGGAAAAGAAAAGAAAAGAAAAGAAAAAAAAAGAAAAGAAAAGAAAAAAGAAAAAGAAGCAAGGAAGGGTGACTCACTTGTATAGGAAAATAGTGTTTTTTAAACAAAAATTTTTTAAAAACAAAACAGGTCAAATAATTCGTATGCATCATTGGATGTATGAATATCTCTTTTGGCGTGTTAGCTAAAGATTCTCAATGCTTTGGACTATATTACGTGCGCGTTGTATATTTGCATTTATATGCAAACGATTTAAAGAGGTTGGGCTTTGAAAAAACACATATTTTTCCTATTTGTTTCTTTTTTTCAATATAATCACAGAGTTCTTTCATAACTTGTGGTGGTACGAGGTTATATTAAGTTTGTGCGGATGTATACAACACCCAGGAGGACTTAATATAAACCCACATTTTATTACACCGATCGATTTAGAAAATGAGACTCAGCTTGCTTGTCCCACTGCCCATCCTGTTTTCTTGTGTTCAACTTACAGGCCGCACCTATTGAGACATTTTGATGAAATGTTGCACACTGACCTGTTTTGGCCGAAGGACGAATGCTGCGATTGAAAATAGTTCGAAACGGATCACTTTCTCGACCTGTAAAGCCTAATTTTGAATAGTTGTCATATGAGTAACTATAGGTCGATCTGGAACATTTAATGGTGGACCGTGGCCAATCACAACGTTTC
This sequence comes from Glossina austeni, assembly GCA_000688735.1. Classification (NCBI taxonomy): domain Eukaryota; kingdom Metazoa; phylum Arthropoda; class Insecta; order Diptera; family Glossinidae; genus Glossina; species Glossina austeni. Next base: position 354,741 of record KK502435.1, on the reverse strand, counting down.
TACTTGTCTTATAATTAATTTTTAATTAATAGTATAAACTGAAAGAAAATCTTCTTACAAATTAAATGCTATTGTTAATTATAAATGTGGTCTTGCATGGTTTAAAAATTCAGAATATTTTCGAAAGTTAGGCATATGTGGACATATGCAGGGTATAATTTTTTCTAATCAAGGAATAATGGATCAGTCGACTTCTTAACTAATGAAAACATGGACATTATTGTTATTATTATTATAATTAATTTAACTAGAGAAATATATTTTGAGCCTAAAGTCTTAAAGCACTTTCGGAGCTGCAGTGAAAGGGTGGAGTTATTTTTTTCGAACTCTCACGCAGATCAAAGAACAATATTTAACCTATGTTTTGTGGGACTTTCCTTCGCTCTTAATTTTGCGAAGGAAACGAATGGAATCTGTTCAAAAGTTTCTTAACAGCTAAATATGGATCGAGGTATAAAGATTTAAAAAAAAAAAAGTCTGAAATATGAATTTATGACAGGATTGTATGCAAAAAGAATGTGTTTGTTTACAAAGTACCGTGGAAAACAGGCTTTTGATCAAAAAACAAAATGGTCTTGATATAAGCACTATCCAAACCTATTTAGAAGAAGAATGCAAAATTTTATTAAGATCGCAGCGCTTGTAAGAAATCGTGTCGTTCGAATTCAAAAATATATTTTGAGCAAAACGTGTTTAAAATTTGAAGTAATAGGAAACACTAAAGACCTTCTTTGGGTCAAACCTTCTTTGGGTCAAATGTTATTGAAAATTTGCACTTAAAGATCAAAAGATAAAGATGTTCAAACGATTAACTTCGTGTTCCTTCACATTGAATCTTTTCTATTCAGCGCAGTGATTAATGTGTCTTCCATTTACTGAGTTTTGGTGTAAAAAAAAAGAAAATAATGATTTCAAAATTTCAAAAACTACGTAAAGCCAGACTTTTTTTATTTGATGAACGATCTATGCAACAGATGTCCACTATTCACCTTGATGATCGAAAAGTATTGTAAACGGGCCCGAGCTGACGACGTTTCGACGTGTTTTACTCGAAAGGTTTCACACTTTCTGCTCACAGCTTTTCTTCCGAATTTAAGAATTGCATTATTCAATAAGTTTGTGGGATGACAACATATACCACACTATTAACGAATTCATGTCCGTGTCAATGACATTCTAATCATTCATTGTTTCGGCGACGCTTCTTCTGTTTTTGCAAAACAATGTGAAAATCCGACCTTGTTGTGTCACTAAAAAAATTGTCATTTGTGCGCTAACTGTGGGGATTTTTCAAAATTTTTACATATCCCATATGAAGGTTTGTGCTACCCAGCAATTAAATGGTTTCGTTAATAGTCATCCAATATCTGCATGTCATCCTATTAATTTATTGAGTAATGTGCTATGTTGTAACAAATTTTATTACCCTCATTGCGCTGTTAACAAACTACCATATAAATATTATATAAGACAATAACAACTTCAGTTATTAAGCTAGATCTTTATAAAATTTCTTATTCTTTATTGCACTTTGAGAACATTTCTCAAATATGGAGTCAACAAAATCTTAAAGTATACGAAGTTAATGAATACATTTGTTAAGAAGTTGTGAAAAGAATGATCTACTGCATGCGACTACGTGGAGAATTTTCGGTAAATTTTATTAAATCAATTTTTTTTATAACCACAACCAAAGGATGATGGGTATATTTACTTTGGCAAATTCTGAATCGATGTAAGCGTGTTCGTCCATCCCTCTGCGTAATGTCTGTTGTAAACATTCTTGTGGCCGCAAAAATGAGGCTATCGGCTTCAAATTTGTCAGAAAGCTCTTACACGCAGGTCGGTATTGAAAATGGTCAAAATCGTTGGAAAGATGCCTATAGTACAGCTCTGATTTTCAAGGGGAATAAAAAATTTCCTTTTTGCTCATTATTCATAACAGATTAACAGAACAATCTGCAAAAATTTGAAAGTGTATTCTGTGGGCGATGATTCACAAAAAAGGAAAAAACTGAACACGCCCACTCAATATTATAGTGTATTAAAAGTAAATTTTTTTTTCGCGCGCGTTTAACACACAAAAGCAAACTTCAAAAACCATATAAAGTATATGAAGTCTTGGTCAGTTTTAAGTTCTCAATGCACCTAAGCATGTCCTTCTACACATCGATCCGTACATCTGTCTGCCCATATCTGTAGTCTCGTCTCGGCATTCTTCCGCTCGCAAGAAATGAATATGAAATCGTTTAGCAATTTGCAAAAGAATTTGAAAACGATCTAAACGGGTCAAATCAAGCACCTACACAACACCTACATATCTATGCAACAAAAACTATGAACACCTTTGCCAGCTACTCACAAACTACAACACATTTACGATATACCACTTTCGACTTCTGAAAGCCAGGAATAGTCGGCCAGGCTCACCTAATATTGTGGAATATGAAAATTAATTTTTTTCGTTAATTTTTTAGTTATTTTAACGATGACGGCCTCGGTCGAATATAATTTTCTTACTTCTTATTGTTCACTTATTCACATTTAAGCGGCCAAAATGTGTTACTTGTGATTTGTACTTTTTTTTCTCGTGTCTTATTTGAACTATTTTGGAACTAAAATCGGCCAAATTATAGTCTAATATTTCCTGTTGTTGGTTTGAAATTTACTTAGAATCTGGAACATAAATGTTTTCTAGCTTGGCAAAGGAATGTACTTATGAGTAATTTAGCTCATTTCGCAACACGATCTGATGATAAAGGATAAGCGGTTGTACATAGCTTAAAAATTACTCTATTCAAAAGTTAAATTATTTGGTTAGTATCGTATCACTTACATTTGTTAAAGCTTTTATTCATTTGCTTGTATTATAATTCTCTTTTTTTGTTCTTTGGTCCGTTAGGTGTTTTGCTTTATCCTAATAAATCCTTCAAATGGAATAGAATGTGCAAAGCCATAGAGCAAATTGTGTATGCATTTTTGCCAATAATAAAACGTACTTCGATGCAAAAATCCAATCTCGTAATTACTTGCATTCGTTTCGAATTTCAAATATCAAATTCTTGCTAATATCATAACGAAAGCATTGCTCCATGTAACTCACTCAGCATCAGCATCGCTATGAATATGCATAAAATCTTTAGTACCTCAACAAATATACGCAAATGCGAAATATATTTACATGCATAGGTTTGATACCATAAGCGAGGAATAATATGCTATGCATGCATTTATATATATTCACATACATTTACATATATGTATATATATATATATATATACATGTTTTTATAAACATACATATATACGTATGTATATGTATAAATAAATGTATGTGTATTTATGTTTGCATGTTGCATGATGTACGTACGTACGTGTATAGTTCCTACTTATATGTAACATATGAATAAGCTTTTATTGCCATATCACTTACAGATGACAGTGTTCCGATATTGTTCCTTTATTGTTGTAAATGTTATGTTACAGAACATGCAAATTTTATATATTTTATCCCCTTTTTTCCTGCACGGTATACACACTATTGCAATTCCTCCTAACCGTGTATATCGTTTTGTACGTGTGTATCTATTAAATGCAATTGTATGAATTTTGCTTGTGAACACAAGCATGCATATATATATATGTTTGCCGGGAACTATTACAGCACGTATTCTCACATTTATACAGATGCCCGTGTTTATGCATGCATTTGTAGTGCTCATGTGTACGCAATATTAAAATTAACTGCACACTCACTTGGGTAAAATGCTTACATTTTTACGCTAAACACAGGTTTCAATGCACTTTTATGCGAAAGTGCATTTGCATGTGTCGATGTGTGCATGTGCGTGCATCCTTGTGCTTGGAATAACAAAATTAGTGCCTGGAAATATTTTGCCACTTAATTCTGCGGTTATGTTTGCTTAACTTCGTCATGCAAAGATTGAATTGTATAAATATTTTCAAGTCTTTACATGTTTTCGAACATCGTTTAAGTTAAATTGCATTCTGTTATTCATTGCGAAGATGCGGAGAAAACAAAGCAACACAGAACTAATTGAGAAAAAGATTATGAAAATTGAAGAGCTATAATATTATATATATAATATTTTTATATAAATCAAATTTTTAGTCCAATAATAGATTTGATTTCAAGGCAGCTTTTGTCTAGAAATTTCACAGAAAAAGTAAATAATTTTCAAGTTAAACTGCAGCCTAAGAATTATCAAATAATTCGAAATCCTCTGATAATGTTGTGATTTTTCAAAATCGAAAATATATATTGAATAAACGACTGACTTCTTCATATGCTGAAGTATGATTTGCAAGTGGAACGGCCATCTTTGTTGCTGTAATTGACCGCTTACTTGCTGCATGTGCTCGCTTTGACGTTATTTAATTCGGGAAAAACTTTGAATGATTGAAGGCATGATACTGTGATCAAAAAATAGGGTCAACTTTTCATTTAAATTCTCGGGCACTGTGAAATCGTGAAGCCATATATTTTTTTTTTTCTTAGCGTTGGTGTTACTGCCTATGAGAACTACGCAGAGTTCAATGTCAATATGCTCAGCTGCTATAGAGTTACACGTTTTCTTGCAAACATATAAAAAGTAGTTTTTCGATTTTTACTATGTCTGTGAAGCAATGATTTTATAAGATCGGAAACAACCGATCAATTGGGAGAATATAATGTAAAATGTGAGTCAGGATCGAAGCAACTGCCACACCAAAGGCACTCAAAAATCAAGGCGATGTTAACAGTTTTTTTCCGTTATCGTGGTGTTGTGCGCTATGAATTTCTGTCGCCGCGCCAAATTATTTCTAAGAAATATAATTTGAATTGTATGAAGGCGATGGGGCAATGACTGATTTGAACGGGCGGGTAAAGATTTTACATTTTATAAAAAATTTCACTTTATTTTTTAGTCGCATTCTGTCAATATGTCAGGTAGATATTGTAGAGTGCTTAGTGCCATTTAGCGTTTGAACAAGTAATTCCTATATTAAAATTGATAGAGTGATTTGAAAAATAGTAAAGATAATTATCTACGCAAAATGGCGGCTTTCAGTTTGACACTAAAAAAACAAGACTGACAGGCGGACAGACAAAGGGATTTTAAATCGATTGATATAAAACAAAGTAAAATCTATCTCAAGCCCTTCTAGATGTTTCACACATCAGTTCAAGCTTGGTGTTCCTTTGTATCCCATGTGGTGTAAAGTATAGAAGTCATACCTATTATGGATTTTATATCTATATGGATCCATTAAAAGACTGCAATCTCTTTTCATGGTGTTAACGTATCTGATATAGTTTAGTGAAGTTCGTTGAAAGCAGGGGAGAAAAATTGCGGACATTTTGGTGAAAAACGCTACGAATTTTCCCTATAGCTAATGCAATCTAACCTTCTTCAAGTAGACTACCGTGTATCGATGATTGATAGGAAAAGCTCAGATACGTTAACTACGTTAACAGTCAATACGAGATAATGAGAAGCAAATTATAACATTTTTCTAACATTTCCATGTTCCTACCTATAAAACTCTACTACTCTACTCTAAAACAGAATGAAACTGATGACATTTTCTTACGATATATTGATGAAAATTATCAAACTTTTAGAGTCAAATCATACGTACTTAATGATTTTTTCCACCAACTGTGGAGAACATGGCTGCCACTTCAGAGCTTCTGTTACCGCTAGAACACTTTCATGTGCATTATTGGACATTAAGAATTTGACATCTGATTCCTACATTCTTCGGTAAAATTCTTATATGAATGCGACCTTGATGCTCCGGAACCGCACTAGAAAAGCAATCTATAAGTTAGAAAACTCTACGGGATGTTTATAAATTTCATCGAATTCGTGGATGCGTGGATGGAGAATCGTCATAAGGCTCATATAGCATTTTTTTTCCTTAATAAATAAAGAAATGAAAATGAAAAATAATTCTTTCTTTTACAAACTAGAACAAAAAGAAAAAAGGAAAAGTCAAAGGAATTCCATATAACGTATACTACAATTTCCTATGAAAACACATAAGAAATTTAAAAAAAACGAAATGAAGAAAGCGCAAAAATCCGCTTCAATAAACACAATTCTTTGCTATTTGCTCATAAGAGTATTTTCTGAGAGAGGGAAAGAGAAAAACGTATTTTTAAGAAAATAAGAAAAAACAACTAAGAAAAATGTATAGAAAAATTTGACAAAAACAAGATGATTTTTAATACACGCTCTTGTACTTACATACGTAATTGACACACTCACGCACACACGCAAACACAAACAAATCGCAATATAACTTGTTTTTGTACAAAACATAGGCAAACTAAACAAAAATGCACAAGCAAACACACACACACACACACGCTCATGGGCAATACGAACATACACAATCCCGTTATGTTTTAGAGAATCCGGTACAAACGCAACTACGCAAACAATTTAAACTTTAGCCATAAAGTTTCGAATGCAACAAAAACAACAACGACAATAATAATAACAACGAACAAGAGCGATAAATAAAAACAAATAGAAAAACAAAGTGAAATGAAAATGATAAAGAAAAACGAAAAGAATAACAAAAACAACAGCAACAACATAAAAGAACGCAATTCCCACTTGCATTGCGGTTACGATGCAGCCGTAAAACGGAAATGTTCACACCACAAAAATCATGAGATGTACGCTGAAATGTAAATATATTGAAAGGATGTATGTGTGCTTATTCAGTTATCTAAAAAATATTGAGCTTAATAAATAAAAAAAAAATACTCCAACTTTCTGATTTATGCTAAATGTGTCAATGCGTGGAAATACTGGAATCTTGCCAAACGCTCAACACTTTTTTGGCTTTTTATTAAACAAAAACAATCACACTTGAAAGTGGTGTATGTGAATATGAAATACAATAAAAAAAAAAACAAAATAAGCCGGCAAACTATATGCAAAAGCAAATATGAAAACACTAAAACCAAGAAGAAAAAGAAAAGATGTGAAAAAACAAAGTAGAAAGAAAAACTTGACAAATCTGGTATACAACAGAAAGCACAAGAGTTTTCAATACGTTTCCTGTCCGCAATGACGCGACAATGCTGTAAATTTTTTCTCATTCCCGCCTTGCAACCGCTACAACAAAGAGGTCCCATTTGCCGGTTCGTAGCTACAAAGCGTTCGTTCGTTACAGAAAAATGTGCGATTGAAGACGAAAAAGACAATTTTCAAGTACGATTGTGGCGTCAACTGGATTCCAAGGAAAAGCATCACACGCTACCGTAACTGCATACTCACCAACCCATCCATACATTTATATATGTTTATGTGGATGCATAGAGCTGTACAGTGTTATGCATGTGTGCATCCATTATAAGTGAAATAAAATTAAAATTTTTATGTACATATATTTTGCTCTCTCAGTTTTATGTTACGCAAAATTTTTATACAATGAAATTGATGTTGGTTTTCTTTCTTTTCGCATTTACGAACACAACGAAAACAACAGCAATGGAAAACAACAGCAATGGAAAACAACAGAGCTTAGGTTATATGTAAATGTATGAGATGAAGCATACGTATTTATATGTATATTATGTATACATATTTAGTATTTATGTATATATGCTATGTGCGTAAGTATATGCGCAACTTTATTTATTTGGGTCTTTATAATCCTACATAAAATAGAGTCACAATTACCGGGCTGACTGACTGACTGGATGGCTGTTGAATTTCTGTATGTTGTATGTTTTTTTAACTGGCTTAGCTATATAAGCAAGACTTGTTATTATTATTGTTGTCGTTGTTGTTGTTATTGTTTGCCTGCTCCTGCTACGACGTAGAAAAGACCATGTTATGCTAAAATGGTGTTGAAATAATTTGTCTCTGATGATTTGCCATTTTCAACAAATATTTATATATGTTATATGTTGCACATGAATACACGCACACAATATGTAGAGAGGAAAACGAACGCACTTATTTCTACAAATCTAAATCATTTGAGGCCAGATCATTATTGCATAGCCTGAACTACTATTAATTTTTAATTATTCTGTTGTTATCAACGTTTATGGGGATTAGTTATAAAAAAAAAAAAAAAAACAAAACAAAAAAAATGTTTATTTTTTCTAATCAGTTGTTATTCTACATGATATTCGTTCTCTGTACTCAGCAGATACTGCATATAGTTTATGCAAATATTTATATTTCAACTAGCTTGTGGATTATGGGGAAATTTTTATTATTAAAAACAACACACATTTTCACTTTAGAAGTATAGCACTTTTTACCAAATTCAGTTTTACATACATATATGCATGTAATGAATATAAAATCTACATAAGATTGCTTTAAAAAAAATTTATTTTAAATGACAAAAGTTTGTGGCGTTTTTTTCCCATAGATGATGGTTTTAAACTAATGTTTCTAATTTGATCCGTATCAACACCTATTAAAGAGCATATAAACTGGGATAAGCCACAGATAACTAAAAAAGAACCCTTAACATCGAAATCCATTGCACTTTCAAAATTGCAAAGACGAGAAAACACTCCGCGGATTTGTAAGAAACTGACGGTCAAGACAATCGTCATTGCTCTTGAAACACTGCCCTCCGTTCGAATAAAGCTTTATAAAATTGACGAAGCTCTTCAGCATTGCTTAAAAACTAAGCCTTAATCAATCAGTAAAGTGACTAAGCTTGGATATAAGGACAAGAGGGAGAAAGCCGAATATTTGCTTATGAATGAACAATGAAAAATTTAATGAACTGAATTTCCATTGTAGAAACGAAGGGAAATCAGGCCATTTTTGAAAAGATTTCTTATGGATAATGGACGCAGTTCACGCATATGCCAATAGCGCGGCAGTAAGGGTCGTGGTTCAACAAAAACAAATCTGCACAAACGGTAGTAAAGGTTGGATTGATGGGTCTTTTCATAACAAGCTCTTGTTTAATTTGCACATTGAACTTTCTATTGGCAACGCTATGTCGGGACTTAGTTTCATAAAACGCTTGTCGATTGAATTTCACGATCCATATGTTGTAAAAAGTTATATTTGTTGTTGGTAAGACCTACACTTGAATCAGTTCAAAAACAATTTTTACTTTGCTGCGTTAAGGAATTTTCTGTGGGGTCCTTAAACTTCATTACCGCCGTATAAAAGCAGATTACTCCTAACAGCTTTACCTTAATTGGAGAAGGGCAGGTTCGCTTTAGGCATCACCTTTGCAGTCGAGCGAATTGATGGCATAATTGATTCACCAGCTCTATTATATGAAATTTACTCCAATATCTCGGTCGTTTATCTAGGAATTTTCGGCTCATAACACTTGATCAATGTCGATCAAACTGTAAACTATTTAACTCAGTTAGTTTGGTACGTAAACGTTTATAATCGTATCTTCATAGCGGGTTCAATGCAAGCCATAAAAAAGACTCTTTATACTGTTCTGGCATTGCCGATGTCATATCTCAGCAACATATGAATCTAATTAACTCATGCGTCTAAATTAATTAATATGGTGTTGAAGTAAGGATTACCAGACTTTATCGGACTAACACATTCTTAGGGGTCATTTACAAGACCAGTGCTCATGATCTATAAGTTTGTTAGTGTGTAGCAAACAAAATTTCCGTTTATTTTCATTTTGCCGTAGCTCTCTTTGTGCTACAATATATTCCTCTCTTGAACAAAATAATGTAATACAGATTATAATTAACCAGCCGGCTGCACGTATGTAAACGCAAGAAATAGTTTAACTTTTTTATTCAGTGTGTATACCCAAATTGGCTGAAATTTAAAAATTGTAGCTAAATAGAAACGAAATAAATAAGTAAGAGAAAAAAGACGCCATCTAAGCTAATTACCTGTTCTTTGTGCAATTGGAAGGGGCTTGCATACATGAACTGGTCAAACGTGGGCAGGCAATCGATTAGAACAAGTTGTCCAGAATTATCAGTAACAAAACATCTTTCCAATCAAGTCTCTTTTCTTTTTTAAAACGACCAATCACTAAGGGGAAGTCGTACACACTGTGCTAATCAAAATCAATCAAGTAGCGTAAGAGAGAATAAAATGAAAAGTAATCGTAGTTTAGTGAGTTTCTTCATGATTTAAGGATAATCTCAAGACAGACGTGTAAAAATCGTTTCAGAAATCCCACCCATAAAGTCATCGATGCAAGAGACAAAAATTTATTTTAATAAAATTCATTTAAGATATAAAAAAAAAAAATGTGCTTGAATTTTGTAGCAATAAAGCCACGAACTTTTTCTAATTCTGTTGCAAAGCACATCTATGTGAAAAATAAACTTTTAACGAACTGTCAATATATTGACGAACTTGTTTATACCAACTATTGGCATATGAGTATACACTAACTTTTTGTATGTGCAATAATGAATAAAAATATTGTTACAATAAAAAAACGAAAATATCATAAATTATAAATCAACGCAAAATTTTAAATTAACTTAACTATGCATTACATCAACACTTGACACTTACAGTTATTCTCAAAGTCAAGCAAATGGATGTGGAAAAATGTAGAAAAGCGCTTACTTACTGCTTTTACTCCAAAGGTTAAGCTTAACAATGGGGATCGTGACATACCTGAACTATATATTTTTTAACCGCCTACCCCCTTCTTCCGAATAGCCAAGACTTTTATATTCTTCTCTTCTCTTGTTTGAAGTGTAGACAGTATTATTAATTAAAATAAATAGATTTAGGGGTTAAATTCGCCTACAAAAGCGCAGTCACAAGAAGCTAAAAGTGGGCCTCACTTCGGAAAAATCCCAATTCTATATATACAACGTCTTATATAGTTTATGATATTTAACAGATTTTTTGCTCTAATCATTTCTTTCTGCTTGGAAAGATGTGACTAGCTTTTAAAATAACAAATAAGACCCGAAACATTTCGTCAAAAAAGCGGGGGACCTAACATTGCCTAACATATTCTGTTACTAATCTCGTTCGCCTGATAGCCATTAATAGACAGGGATCAGGTGAGTTCTTAAAAACAAAAAAAAGTAAGTCATCGCTGTAAGATGAGATATCTTCGTTTGAACGATTTCAATCCAGGCGACCAAAGCCGAACTAGCCACTAATTTGGAAGAGTCCGGTCCTTTGCTAAAGGCGATAAAATATGGGACGACTTAGTTTAAGAAACGGAAGGCAAAGTTTAGTGAGTGAACTGAAGAAGCGAATACAACAGGATAACATCGCAAAGAATATAGAAAAAAATCCATAAAATGATATTAGGTAACCAATCAATGAAGATGCTCCAGTCAGCAGACAGCGAAAGAATATGAAAACGTGCTGCACAACGCCTATGAAGTACAAACTTGGGCATGAAAGAGTTGTAACCCAAATGCTTACAAGCTTTGCTTATGCCGGCGAAAATTGTTCAGTCAACTGTTCGACAATATTTCATAACAATGGATAAATCATAAATCCATTATTTTATAAGTTGAACGAAGCAATAGTCAAAAGAACCGCTCAACTCCGCAAAAGACCAACATAGCTTCATCGGCTGATAAGCGTCAGTTTTTTTTTGAATGCCAGTGAGACAATCAGTGATTATTTAAAAAAAAAAACAAAATAAAACCGTCAACGGCGTATGTTATGCAATGTTGTTGCACCGCTTACGTGAGACAGTCTAGAAAAACGATCGCATTTAACGGAAATATAAGTTTTGCGTAGTCGAGTTGGTGTATAGGTGTATTGCGACCATTAAAATCAAAGTCAAGCAAACTCGAGTTGCATCCCCACATGCTCTCTTCGACAAATTCAGCTCCCGCGGAGTAAATTCCCTTTCAGGACTAGAAAATATTCCTCGTAGCAGATTTGCCAACATAAAGGAAATGAATTCTGTGACTAATAATAGCTACTATGGGGAGCTCATCGGTTCTTCTTACAGATAGTGTATCCAAACAGTGGCATGTCGCCGGCAAAAATGTAAGAAATAAGAATATGTTTTCCAAAATATTTGTTTCTTTATCCAGGCCGATTACTTTGCTGTACTACAGTCCATAAGGTATCAACGATGCCACATACAATTGTTTTATCTGGCGAGAGCTGGGTAAGGAACAAATTTGCTAAGACTATCGTAATCTTGGCGATTTACCTGGGTGTTCCTCCCAAAAATTCTTTTCTTGATCTTGGGACCCTATTGAAATTTGTGACTTACCAGACTGAATTATCAGATTCGCATCGAGCTATTAGAGGATATGTAGACGTGTGTACTTTAGGTTCGGAGTTCACATTCTAAGTTGTTTAGATCATTATATTCAAGTGATGGCCTATATCATTTTATGAATACATTTAGCTCTTAGCAATTTTCGTCATTTCACTTAGTAAATATGCGTTGCTATTAATCCCTTTGGTTCTTATGTTTCCATGTATTTTGACCATTTTTCCAATTGAAGAAGGGTTTGATTGAGAAAAATTGGAACAATATATTAATCAAAATATTTTCCATCATTTACTATAACTTTTTCCCATATTCCTGAGAACATGACTGTAACGCATGGCAAATGTATTGGTTTGGCAGCAATCCAATAATTGACCAGTTTTCGTACTTTTTCAGCATTTCAAAATGCGTGCCAGCCAAGTCATGCCGCGTCGATCGAAACAAGTGGTAAGCAGAAGGCACTATGTCCAATCCTTACAATGGGTGCGGCAGGGCTCCCTAATCGAGTTGAAACTGCACAACTCTTGCCATCTGTGGTCAGCGTTGTTGAGCCTGTTTCCGTTGATGACGGGAGACAAGGGAAAACTTCAATTATTCTCCTCTGCTTCTACTCGAAGCCGGCAGTTCGAACCTTATGGATGTAGTTGGACGATCACTTCCACCTGCCGATGGTATACTAACCAATTCGATCTAGACGGAATATAAATTCTTTGTGATTGATTTGTTTCTCTGCTTCTTTTGTCATAAACCCATCGGTCTTCTCTTCTTCTTCTATTCGACGAAACCTAATGAACGGAAGTTCGAACCTAATGAACGGAAGTTCGAACCTAATGAACGGAAGTTCGAACCTAATGAACGGAAGTTCGAACCTAATGAACGGAAGTTCGAACGTAACGAACGGAAATTCGATGCTCAAGGATGTAGTTAGACGATTATTTACGTCTGCCGACGGTCGGACGCAATGCATACTAAGCAATTCGACCTAGACGGAATATAAATTCTTTGGGATTGATTTTTGTGTTGCTTCTTCTGCCATAAATCTATTGGCTCTAGTAAGTCTACTCAATCGACTTAATCGAGTGCTTATTGCGAGTGTCATTTTGTACGTCTTTAATGAAATATTAAACTTGAAATTGTCGCGTAAAATTTTTATCGCAACCTTTGTAACCAAACTATGAAAATAAAGTCGTAGAAAGATATTAACTTTTATATAAATAATAAATTTGGATTTTTACGGCTTTTCACAAGCATTCAATTTATTAACTGAAAAGTTTATTCGTAAAAACTTTTGTTCTTTTTTGCTTATTCTTGCACGATATCTCTTTTTACTCATATAACATATAAAGCGAATGATTTTGTAAGATTTGTTTGAATAATGTTTTAGATAATTCATGAGATGGAGAAGAAAATTAATCGCTAATAAAATATAACCTTATTATCCAAAAATTAATTGCTAAAGTTTTTACATCGCAAACGTTGTACTATTTTAATAGAACTTTTAACGATTTATGATCGAAAGTGTACTTCAAGTTAATAAAAACAAAATTCTCGCTCTTAAAAATTAAATATTTTTTTAATAGTTTAACTTTTCTAAAAACTTTAATATTTACATACATTTTCCGCTTATATTTCTTATCACTTATCGGCAATTTTTTTTTCCTTAAGTTACGTAAGCGCAGAATTTTTACGTATTTCATTCAAGTCGTTGCATTTCGTAACTCTTTCCAAATAATCTTAAATAAAATGAAAATCCTCAAAGCTCTCTCATCCAGAAAACAACGTTCTAGGACGAATAGTTGTAAAAGTGGTCCAGTCCAATGCACTTTCAAGAGGTTTGCTAGTCTCATAAATTTCTTTGAAACAACCTTTAGGTTTAACACAAAACTAACTGAACGGTAAGGAAACGCACTGATAGACGAATCGGCTAAGAGCTATAAAGGAAATAATGCTGAAACGATTGACAGAATAATAGATGGTTTCGTTTAAAGCTATCGACACAAACCTAATGACACAAACGTGGCATAAGTACAGCATAGAAATGTTTATTCGCTCGTCTTTATTTGTAAATTCATGTAAGCTTTTTCGACAATTTTCCGTCATTCCATGGTCTGATCTAGTTAGCATCGCACTTAAGACTATAGAAAAATATTTGACATAAAGTTATAAGTTTACGCCATAATTTTAAAAGAAAAAGACGAGGGAAAAATTACAAAGTTTTTACTATTTGTTGGTGAATGGATGAAACAATTATCCTGAATTGAAAATTTCATTTGCGGAGAATGATAAACAAAGACTTACGACGAAATTTGATTTTCTGGTCAAAGCTTTGTGACTGCAATGGTACCGAGAGCAGGAGGACAGACAAACAGACAGGCATGATGAAATAAATTTTCCTATCGATGCGTACCAAGAACACACAGCATACCACTTCCTGTTGTTTACTTCTTTGCTTTGCAAACATTTGAGAAGTTCGATATACTTCACGCAACAAAGAAGAATGCTTTCGCTACATATGTTGTAAGAAAATAAAGCCGTAAAATGTGAAAGCAGACAGATTCCAGACAATCTAAACAAAAGGCAAAAGGCATCTGCAAAGACGGGTATGGACAGTAGAACTTTATGGGAAAAGAATAAGGACATTACCACACACAATCAGTTTAGTAAAGTTGTTTGAAAGGTTGAAAGAAAGCACTCAATCTCTCCTTGGGCAGATATGGAAAGATCTAGTACTTTTTTAAGAGAAATTCTAGGCACTTTTGACCCTTCCCGCCCGCTAGTTGTTTGATAAAAGCTGGGAAAAGGTACAACAAGTTTGATAGAAAATGTGCACAAATGTCTAGCAGTCTTTCAAGAGAAATTATAAACGCCCTAGATTTTCATGGTGCTGTCTAGAGCACAGATTTTTTTTCTAAAAGCTAGTGCCTTTCTATTGGAATTAAAAACACACACAGCTGTTTTCATCGTGTATAGCGGATACTGTACAGTTAACAAAAAAATTATTAACCATCCTTCCCTTAGGCTCAGCTGAAAATGATCTGAAAAACTTAAGCTTAAACTCTTTATAGAGTTAAGCGTTTTTTCTGTAATTCATTAAGAATTTGTTTAAAAATTAAATAAATGAGATTTAATGATAAATTTATGTTCGGTCTAGTAGAATGGGTAGCGTACACCTCCACTGACATATCGGGGTGAGTGAGCATTTTAATAATCTTCTCCAGTGTGCACGGAGACCCACAGATAGATGACTTTTCATAAATTTTTATCAGTAAAATGCCATCTACCTCTAGAGTAAATACGACTCACATCAACTAAAATTCGTATTCACAGCGATAAAAACAAGATATGTTAAGTCGGTTGTGCAGCGTGCTGCGGCTGAAAAAAAAACTGCTCAATTACGTACAAAATATAACATAGAATATATTCTTGATGATTATAGGGTTCAGAGTAGATTTTATTATAGCCTTCTTAACGTGCTTCTTCTTCACTTAATAGAATACTAAATGATTTACTCGTACGTGCTTTCGTTGGCCGGTGACCACCGAGAGCCGTTGTTGAAATCATTTTCTTACGTTTTAACTTTTGTACGCATATACACATCAAATATAAAAACGTTATGCAATAAAATTACTCCTACTCGTGTGCAAGAAAGCAGAAACGTACGAAATAGTCGGCATTATTTTCATTTTCATTTTCTCCTTTATTTTTTTTTTTTAGCTCAAAATCCTCTTATCTTCAAAGTAACATCAAGCTAAATGAAATGCTAGAAAAACAAATTCTTTTGCATACACATGTGCATATGCATACATATACACAATTTATAAATTCAAATATATAGATACATACATGTATATATATATATATGTATATATATAATATATATATATATATATATATACATATATATATATGTATATACATACATACGTAAATAACTGTTTGTAATGAACCCCCATCATTGATATACAAAAACCCATTTATATGTTGTAACTTTGGTGTTGTTTTTGTTGTTCTGTTATGTGTAAACATCATGTTGCATGTAAATTACAAAATTTATATCGAACAGCAATCTATTGTGTGTGCACACAAATGCATACACACACACACACACACACGCACTCAAACAGATATTCGTATGTTAGTTAATCATCTTTACCTTCACTCACTCGTCCGCTCATAAACATCGATTGCATTTCCCTTTTATGCATTTTGCTGGACCATCAGTTTGTTTTACATGTTTATTAACATGAAGTGCTTATGACATACAAGCGTTTAGGGAAATATTCAAATGTAAAGTACAAGAGATGCTACAAAGAATATTATACTTTTTAACAAATACTTATGATATTTGTATGATGGGATTAGAGAATGTGATAACCGTTGTTAGCAGGAGAGCTTAGAGCCAGCCATTGAAGTGTGATTTTACATTTAAATATTATTCAATTTTAAAAATATTTCTAAAAAATGGTCTTCTTTTCTTTTTTTTTTTTTTTTTGTAATAATAAGGTGCAAAAATGCTTAGTCCATCGGTCCATCTGTAATATATAAAAAGTTTTATGATTAGTTCTTCGTACAAAATAAAAATCATAGTGTTTTAACATTTTTTAAAAAGTCTTTAATATAACAAAGCTGGTTATGAAATTGTGAACGCTATCTTCGGGATTACTTAATACTTAACTGCTGATTTTGCTGATTTCAATGTAGTGACGTCCATTTGCACATAACAATACTTCGCTAAATTGAACTAAATGCTCAGCCCGACTTCTCTTCCGGCCTACCCCACATTGAGATGCTTTCGATTAATTCGACTATGACCTTTCTCTCACATTCTTATGCGAATGGAATAGCCTGGAGCTCTTCACATGTATGCAAAAAATTGTCAATAAGAGTTGGAACGGCACTGAACCTTTCCTATTACAAGGCGGGCAATCTTGTTGTTAGCGTACCGAATACCTTTGAAGAAACTCATGAAATGAGTATGTTCTAGTTTCAGACGATAGCTGCTTATTAGGCATTGAGCCTTTTCATATCCACCCAAAGACCACCATAACTTGTATGATTCACAAATCATATACTCATTTCAGTCTCAATAATTTTTGCACATTATTGCTGTAGATTAATGAGTTTTAATCCATCGCTTTAAGAGCTTCGGAAACTCCTCCTTCACATTTCAATTAACAATCACAAGTAAACGCTCGAATGAATGATGCCAATCATTTATAAAGCAGCTGCTAATTGATAATCTTATCAATCCCAATGAACAAAAGGCGAGCGCAACTTTTCTGGTCATGATTACCTTAATTGGCTAAGCTGCGTCTACTAATTTCGACAACGATCTTTTTCTTACTTTATTGTTTGAAGTTCCCAACCTTTCACGTCTTCTTATCATTCACTTCAGAAATATCTCAAAACTTTTTAAAAAAAACTTTAAGCATAGAAATTCAAGCAAGTGCATTGTGTGGAGTCAATTTACATGGAGAGTATTACAAAGGTTACATACTGTACATTGCATACTTATTACATAATGAACATAATTTTCTGCAAATTTCTTGTTAAATATACATCCTAAGGTATATTCTCAAACCCTCTTGCGTAACCCACCTTAAGCATAGCTTTCTGCCAACCTTACACAATGCCTTATCAATTTGCGGAAAAAGGCTGTTGATTTTATGCCACACTCTTTAACCACCTAACAATGCCGAACTTTCACCTCCTCTTCACTTGTCGGTAATCAGCGCCAGCATCGATGGCCGATTCTGTAAGATTCCAATGAAATTCTCGGAATTCGCTTATCACACAAACAATCATTTTTTACTGTTTTCATCTTTTTCAGGGCAGGGCTTTTGGGGGGCAATTAGTACATTTACATCTGTTCTACTTTGAAAGCCTCGATAAACTGCCAGAATTTAATCAAATAATATGAGCAAAGTGCTCTTACAACTAACGATGTGATGGGTTGATGATGGTGCACGATAGGGATTTCCACAAACTTGATTTTGCTTATTCTTGAAAAAAAAAAAGTGTTGAAGTGCTTTCGTCACTTAGTTTGTTTGATTGTGAGAAGAGAGAGTAAACAAATTCTGCAATGGCCCGATCTTTGTCACCATTGATTTTAAAATTTCGAAAGACACAAACTTCAGATCGAAAAATGATAACCGGCCGTTTCAAAGTTCAAAAATTGATAAAATTCGACCATAAATATGTTGTCGAAACAATTTTTTTTTTGTAGCATTTTGACATTTACATCCACATGAACATTATTTCGTGCGGCCTTTTGTATAGCATTTTAAGAGATAAATATTTTTTTTTATTTTTTTGTTTTTCGCTTTTTTAATAAAAGCAGACAAACGAAAAATGTAATAAGTGTTAGTGTTATTTGAACATGGTTACTATTTTTGCTGTTGTTGTTATTACGTTGTTTTGCGGTTATTGCGAAACCCCTATGCAGTGACACGATTTTATTGCAAATGATTGGAAAAATAAAATAAAATAAAAAAAAAGAAGAAAAGAAAAAACAAAAACAAAAAACAAATAAAAAGCGAAAAATAAGTTTCCATTTTTAAGTTTACAAAAGCAAGAACAATAAATAGATAACCATAACGAGCGTTTTTTACAACTGAATATAATTGTGCATGTAAATGTTTATTAAAACAATAATAACAATAACAATTGTTGGCGGTAAAATATGCGTATCTACATGCAAATGAACAGCGTGTTAACAAACGAAAGTCCAAGCAAATGCATTTGACATATACTGACACTTGAAATATATGACATTTTCCTGCAATACTCGTCGCCCCAACATACCGATGATTGCAGTAACACCGTTACAGATAAAAAACAAAGGCAAATAAATAAATGAATGAATGAATGAATTTATTATATATATATATATATATATACACGAAAACACATGTACCTAGATATGGCTATGTATATATATTTATAGGTTCTGGCACAACTGCATAATAGTTTTGTGTATGGATCTGCGGTACACAATTTCTGTGTTTATGGACATATGTGAGGATGTTCCACTATTATTTGCTTGTTTAATAAACATTTCATTACTGAACATTGTGTTCACTCGATGCTACTACTACTACTACTCGTAGTAGTATATCGCTTAAAAAAAGGCAAAAAAAAAAGAAAAGAAAAGAGAAAACAAAACACAGCTAAAAGAGCAAAACTTGAAGCCAGCAATTTCATATTTCATGTTTTGCATTACGATTACGTACTGCAGCACATTTTTATTTACAACGGGCAAAACGAACAAATATAAGAATGACTGACCAATAAGGTCGGTCTGCATTTGTTTAACTGGCGGTTTGCCTGAAACTTGATGATGGTTAGCCATCTAAAGAATTGTTGTTGCTGTTGTTTTCTTAATATTTTTTTTTATTATTTTCTTGATCTGCTTTTAATTGCCCAACAATGGGCAGCAAATGAATTTAATTATTGTCTGCATTCATAGTAAGCTAAAAGCCTTATGTAGAAACGACTTAATATAAATCTCTTGCAATAATATAATCTCTCGTTTTATTTTACTGACTTGTTGCTGTAACAAAAAAATTACGCTCATTTGTTTATATGCGTCACACTCTCTTTTCATTTGAATATAGACGAGTATGAAATGTGTGCATATCATAAAGCCAACTGCACCACATATTCAGTTTACTTATCCATCTTCGTAATAATTTTCATACCGATATATATCGGTATGTGAAATTAGTGTCTTTTACTCCCTCCATCACTTGCAGATATACATTAGGTTGGTGCGAATGTATGTAACATTCAGAAAAATTTAAAAGAGATTTATCTTCTATCTTCTTCTTCACCAATCGATTCATAATCAGCTTTCCTTTCTCCCGTGTCATGTGCACCTCTGTGAAGGATTTTTTTACTTCCACACCGCGATTTTCGAAATATTTTAATGAAATTTAGTAGCCTGACATTTTAAGACTAAAAATTGACTCCATATCGATGAAAAACTTAATGAATACCGAAAATTCTGTGGCGATGTAAGCGCTTGTTTAACGCAAAAATATTTACAAAGATTAAACGTTTTTGTAGTTACACGGTCTGATTATTAACACTAGGTAATATGGTGGATGGGATCGTTACAAAATATTAATTCTCGGTATAAATTTACTCTGGTAATTGGCATGACACAGATCTATTCTTCGGATGTTTTTCTATATGGGAGAGGTTCCTTATATTATATATTGAATCACGCATGCAATGTCTGATATTAATTGGCGTAGCACGTTACACTATTTAATCATCGGTCTTTTTTTTATTTCTTTGATATGACCAATCACTGAAAGGATGTCTCCTATTCGCGTAACGCGGTCACGTTTAGAAAGAGAAACAAAGCAAGAAATAGGGAGACGTTGATACCAGCCTAGTAGATGTGAGCCCAACCGATAAGTGTTATGTCCTTTGATAACTTTGAAACTTAAAGACTTGAGTGATTTTTGCCTTTTCTTATCATAATTCACGGTCATAGTCGCAAAGTCACGTTCAGTTCCAACGTTTATCCTATAACTTACTTTGAGCTTTTTGTAGACATTAAAGGTTTTGGAACTGAACAGAATGCGATGTGTACAATTTTGAAAGGATTAAGGACTAAATATGTTTCTAGATGCGCACTTACCAAATACAGAATCCATCTCGCCAATTGTTGTGTATTGATATGTGCTTTAGAATTGTGCAGAAAGTGTACGCGTTGCGTAATCAATCAAGCATTCAAAAACCTTCCTTTTTTGCACATAAGTTTGTTTTTTGAATATGCAGCGTAAATCTTATTTTCTTAATACCTAAAGTATGCAAATAAATGTTAAATATTTTCTTGTAAGTAAATAAACACAAAATTTAAGCATGCAGCTCTCTTTTGTGCATAAGGTTATCTCCTCTAACTAAAAAACGTTTCCAAAAAAACCAAACCTGTTAAAAGTTTCAAAATTTATAATTTTTGTTTTTCTATTATATATTATGTGGCCCTTAGGAATTTGGGTTGGGACGACATTGTCTCTCTTCCCCCTATGAAAATACGTTGCTTCTGTTATCCTTACGGTCTCTTGGGAAACGTGGATTTGTTCTTGGCGTTTCCTTCTTAATCAAAGTAATAAATGGTACTATGGACTCGCCCGCATTACTTGGTGAGTTAAGCTTTAATGTCCCTAACCGCTTCTCTAGGCACTTTATCTTGATTAAGCTTAGCCAATGTAAATACAATTATGAGCTGTTTAACCCGCTCAGAGTTGTTTGCAGCAACCTAAACGATTTCTATCACTTATTCTCATTACCGGACTCTTTAAAGTCTATTACAGCAAGTTTGCTTAATACGCGCGATCTTCCTATGTTGCACTTAAATTAACTTGCGTTCGTAATATCTCACTTTTTTTTCCGAAATTATATGGTTGTGTTAACGTGTCGGTTATCAAGCTTATGTATGTTTGCAATGGTTTAGGAGTTCACTTGCAACCTGGATCTGTTCTTGTTGCGGGCTCCTGTGCTAGCTGTGCACATGCTTTCTTTTCTTTTTTTTTCCTTTTTATTTATTTATACACGAATTACTATTTTTAAGTTACTTTGTTTTTGTTTTTATTACTCTTCTTTTTCATATCTTGCTTTATATTGTATACTAGTTTTTCAACTAGTATAAGATTACTGTTAAGTTGTATTTGAATTCGACTGCTAATTGTGTTTAGTTGAATTTCAAGTATAAGTAGTGAAAACAAAATAAAAATGAAATAAAAAAAAAAAATAAATAAATAAATAAATAAATATATATATTCGAACCACTCTTCGTCGTGTAAAAAAAGACACAATGTGCGCATAAAAATAGAAAAACAAAAAGAGTTGAAAGCTGTTGATATTCGAAATTTGTTTTCACAATGAAGTGTGTCGTAGTTTTCCGATAGTATCGGGCATGTTGGTATATCGGGGCATATTCTCTTTATACGCTGCCCGACTTGTGATGCACGATTTATTAAATTTTTGTGAAGGTGCGTAATACCCAGGAGTGCTTAACCCACCTTTTGTTATGGCGATCATTTTCTGCATCAAGGTAAGCTTGCCCGTCCGGATAACCGTCTGATGTCTATTCATGTATTTTTGTGATCAAGCTACAGATTGCAATTTTTGAGATACTTTGCTAAACTTTGGTACGCTGACGTATGCCTTATTTTGAAAAGTCCTTATATGGAAGAAAAATTACAATTTTGAAAATTTTTAGAGAAGATCGACGGTGTAGTAGTCTTGGAAAGTTTGATTCACTTGGGGCAATTTTTGAACGCCCCTTTATATAAGCATTCCTAGAAAAAATGGACCTTTATATGGCAAAAAACGATCATTTTCATGATGAAAATTAGTTCATAATAGCAAATTGACATACAAATCGACTTTACGACGATTTTAGACCATCACGGATTATGGAAGGCAAGGCCTTGTGTGGAGAGAAAGTGTAATTGCTTGTCTCTTATGACGAAAACTGACAAATGATAAAATTTTTTGGAATTACATTAAGTTGCTAAATTTAGATCACCCACCAATATGCGGGCTGTCATGAAAAGTATGGCTTTGCCTGAAAATAATAATATATTGTATGTAATTTTTGGTGTATTATTACCAAAACGAGTGAATAGCTGTACTATGCGAAGTGGTTTAGGCTATCTAACGGTCGGCCTTGTCCTTGAGTATGATGTTATTTGTTTTATAACGAATTTTTCGATAATTCAAGTATTTTAAAATATACTCACGAAATTGGAACTGGTAGACCACCCTTAAACATGCTTTTGTCTGTACGGCTACAGCCAAATTGGGCTTCACCTTTTCAGCTGTTTTTGACAACACTGGAAGCAGGTAATTTTCTCCGTAAGACTTGGGGAAAATTCGAGCAAAAGTATATTGACTTAGTTTGAACCTTTGCAAAAATTTTTGGAACGGCTTATGTTTTAGAAACGCGCATTATGGATGATTCAACGGACAGACTTGTGTAAAACGTTTTACAGGATAAACCGACCGAGACAAACTTCTAATCCTAGATGTACATTCGAAATCGATAAACCTACTTGAAATGTTTATAACGTAAATTTTTAATATTTTGTATTTGTTTCCGAAACTCAGACACAGAGGAAAATCTACTTTGATTGGAGGGAAATATATTTTAAAATATTTATTCGTTTTCTGCAACTTTCCTATATATTCGTTGTTGTTAATTTTCCCCATTTACTGCATAATTGCAAATAAAACTAAAACTATTTATAAGCATGAATGAGCGGAAGTTGTAAATTGGCGGAAGGAATTGTTAATGCTTTGTATTGATATGCTCTGTGCATATATATATATTTTTGTGCACGGTTATAAACCTTCATATAGCAAATAACATGTAAAGTAATTGTAAAAATACTTTTTATTTTATTAAGCAAAAAAAAAGAGGAGAAAATATATTTATTTGCACTACATTTTATGGCAAAGGCTTTGTATATGCATATCGGGTGACAAACGGTCTAAAAAATTTTAATTGTAGCATAACTAAATTTAAAACAGGTAAAAACGCTATAGCCTACGGCACATTACTTTATGCGGTAATTCATAGAACGACTTTTCCAAATAAGTCGTCATATGGAAAACAGTCGAAAAAATGATCCGATCCGAAACATTTTCATTAGCGTTCGTTCTTCCGGCAAAAAGATGCCAGTTGAAGAGAGGAAAACAAAGCGGGCGAACGGACAAGCAAGCTTACCTTATAATAAAAAGCGACTCTGTTTGAAGTCCCCTTGGCTGTTGCATACACGCGCGCTATTTTAATATACCCTTGTACCACAAGTGATGTAGCAAGTGTATATAATATAAGGAAGGTAAACGCGAAGTGAAACGGTCAATGGAAGTAAAGAATTGGAACTGTACAAATCTTAAAATTTTTATTAAATCCAATTTATTTAATTTGTAGGCTTTTCATCAAATTATTGTTTATTAATTTTATTATTTTTATTATTATTAAAATTTTAGACTAATGAAATAAATTCTTACACTAAAAGAAAGACATTGAGCACTAGCAACACAGGCTATAGGCTCTAATTTATAAAAATGTACATTAGATATTGAGCCTAGTAGCTTTAATAAAGTAATATATTGAGTTGATATTCTGTTATGACGGTGATTTGAGAATATCCAACGGGTTAATCGTTCCAAATGCAATACTTTTAGCCAAGGAAAAAATAAGGCAGTCGCAGAGAATGTGCTTGATAGTAAGAATTTGTTCACAACTGTAGATTGGGGAGGAGGATTGCTTCAAGATCCATTGGTGAGTTGCAATTGTATGATCAAGGCGAATTCTCGAAAATGTTTGGATCTTGATTTTCTCAACATTTGCTGGATATAAAGGTGGAATGAATTGAGGATTAATAGAAGAGTAGTGTTGATGATGGTATCGTAGATTTCCTTCTGTAATTTTCTCTTTAACTTTACCTTCAATGTATCTTTGAAGATCCAACTTTTCCATAATATCATCCACAATTAGGGGTGCAGAAGCTGCATACTTTGCCGCTTTTATAAACTAAAAAAAATAAAAAATAAAATATAAAGCCGAAGCCTTAGATGCTAGTGCTTTAAGACTTTAGTCTTAGAATTTATTCTCTGGCTAAATTTATGTAATAATAATAATAATAATAATAATAATAATAATAATAATAATAATAATAATAATAATAATAATACCTCTGTCCAGGATTCCGTGTCACACACGCGTCTCGATTGGAGTAACAACGAAAGCTATTTCCTGTATATTCTGTTTTGCTCCGAAGAAGCAATTTAATAAATCCTAAATGTGTGCGTACGTTATTACATTCAACCTTAAACGCACATATTTAATGAAAATAATTTTTTTTTTTTGCTTTTGTTTTTGAAATATTTTTGCAGTTTCCTCACAAAAGTTTTGAAAAATTTCTTATTGAGTTAGATTTCTTGAAATATAATTTCATTTTGTTTTTTTTTCTCTTCGCTTTTAATAAATTGAAAGGAAGACCTTTAGTAAACGTAAAGAAAAACAAACAAAAAAATCATATTTGGTTTAAGACGAATCTCTTATCACCAATCATTGTTGAATTTTTTCTGCGTTATTTTGTAAAATTATAAACAACACGTTTTGTTAAAAATGCAAGAGTGACGCGCTATGTAAATGTAATCATTTGCAATACAAAATAACACTTTTCTAACTTTTATTAAAATTTCTCTGACCTTTATGTCTGTATTGGAAGTATTGTGTGACTTCGGTCTCTCCTTTCACGTAACCTTAGGCCTGTGTTCCTGAAGCGATTGTAATAAACAAGAAAGGCATTGTTAATACTGTTGCTGTCAGCAGCGCAAAGAGTATTGAACTAATGATTCAATACAGCTTAAAACAACCATAGGAACTCAGTATTTGTCTTAAACGAAGTGAAATTCAACTCGTAATAAACTCTCTTCCTCTCTCTCTCCCTACGGCTATTTCCGTCGCTGTCTCTCACTCTCTCTCCCTTACCCTCTCTCTCCATCTCTCTCTGACCTTCTCTCTCTCTCTCTCACTCTCTCTCTCACTCTCTCTCCCAATCACCTTCTCTATGCCCTTAGTGGGGAAATCAAGACTACCTTATTTGGCGATCAACCAGCATAAATCATATCTGGCAGTTTTGGGTTTGTTACAATTCTGTAGACCGCGGGACGTGTATTTTCAGAATTTGTAACCTACATCACTTTACTTGGAAAATCCATCCCAAGTTTGTAGTAGTGTTTGTAGGAATCAGTGGTTCCCTTGTGCTAAAAATATATGAAATTTTTGCAACAACGGGGAGGTTCTGACATGCTTTAATATTTATCAACAAAAATCGGTGTAAAATAATATTTTCGCAAGATAAAAGAATACGGAAATGATATATAAATTGCCTGTGATAAATTTTGACCTCTGTGCTTAATATATAAGAGTTCTGATGAGAAGTAAGCCTTTAGATGACACAACATACGATAGGTGGAGAATTGTATTAGGTCTATTGATGTCGTGCATCCAATAGTCGATCTTGGCCAACTATAAGTTTTTAACTTGTTTATTACCCTACATTGGTTGTGCCATTCGCTGATTTTTCCTATCCGTTGCAAAGTTCTTTGTTTTTGGGTTTACTTTTACTCCAGAAGGAAGCTTTACATAGCTTAGTTCACTTTTGCTGCCATTCTAGAGATGAGATAACGGTAACTTCTTTTCTCTCGAACTTTCTATCACGATATTAACCTATGTTGATTAAGAAATTGCTTTGCGCGCTTGGGGTTTGAACCCACAATCACTGAATTTTTGCTTTAAACTGCCTTTAACCGTAAGGACGGCCAAACCTACACTCGAAACCATATCAGATAAGTGCACTGCTTGGTGAAAGACATTTTTTTGATATTTGTAAGCCTTAACTTTTCCACGAATAGATTTCCGCTGAAAGTCTAGACACTATTCTTTACTACATGTTTGATCCTTGGGAAGGCGTCTCTTCTGAAC
This sequence comes from Glossina austeni, assembly GCA_000688735.1. Lineage (NCBI taxonomy): Eukaryota > Metazoa > Arthropoda > Insecta > Diptera > Glossinidae > Glossina > Glossina austeni. Next base: position 328,019 of record KK502435.1, on the reverse strand, counting down.
AACTTCACAGAAATCGAAAAAGCCATTCGATAAGACGATGATTTTCAGTTTATTTTTTTCGGTTTCTATTTACCTTTGCTTTTTTACTTCTAAGCCAAGGCATACGCATCAACCCATATCTAATCGCTAACAATTAATTATGCTTTTCAGATCATCAACACTCATAAAAAAAATTTCATCGAGGACTTAAGAGGCTCGAGAGAAAGATTGATTTATTTCAATTGATATGTCAACCATAAGAAACCAGAAGGATTCTACGACTTAATCGACCATGGGTGAGTAAAAAATCACGATTTTGTTGATAATTTCGCCAGTGGTTGATGACGTTCAAAGTAAAATATTGTATAAGTTATAAATTTTTTATTGTAACATTTATCATTATGACAAACTCAATGCAACTCTACATAAGCATTTCATCCAACTGCGTTTCGAAGTTTCTGTTCAATTGAACTGTTCACTTGCACTGGAAGCCGGACAAAATGAAACTTTTTGTATCGGAAGGTTACACCAAATGGATACAGATAAGGTTTACTCTGATACATGCAAAGAATGCGTATTTTTGCAAATGATAATTTCCCCTTACTTTTTGAACGCGTTACAAATGATCTAAACATCTTAACATGCCTTTTGCAATGAATATAAAAATTGAGTAAAGTGTAATTTCATAAACCATCCACCCACCAGCCCTGCTAATATGTTTACGTATGCGTGCTGCATGTACATATATATGTATATATGTGGTTAATATCAAGAGTTTAAGGCATGACAAAACTTTTGCCCAAGTGTCAAGTTTTTGTAATTGTTGTACCAAAATATAATTGAAAGCATAACAGGCACGTATGTATGTATGAATTCATCCTCTGCATAGTTAAAGCAATTTTCTTTGAAGAACTCAAAAAAAAAAAAAAGCAACAACAAAGACAAAGAGAAAATTAAAAAAGCAAACATTATATTAAGTTTATTACCATCAGTTTTTGTTTTCTAGTGATATGAACTTGTTCTGTGAAACCTCTTAAAATGTAGGCAAAGAAAAGTTTTATTTCTCTCTAGCTAGCTAACGGAGAAAATTGAAAATTTAATTATATATATCTTGTTCGCTTCAAATATCCTAGAAAACATTTTTTTTTTTTTTTTTTTTTTTGTTATATTTGAAATTCCGACATTATTTCATTTTATTTATTCCTTCATTCTCACTTGTAATGCTTTTCACCGAATGCTTTAACCGAATCATGACAATTTCGCCACAATTAAAAAAATCACTACTGAGAAAAGGGTTTTCGTTCACGGCTAAGCAAATACAATGAAATAAATGAAATTTCATAAAGCGAAAAGGGAAAAGAAAAAGGGGAAAAAATCATTTAATAGAATTTTTATTTGTCTTCAAAATCACATTCAATCAAGCCACACAAGAGATAATAAATAGCTGAAGAAATTCAATTATTTACGTGTGAGAACCACTAAAGCAACGCTTGTATGTAACCATTTTTATTTCATACATTTTTTACGATTATCTTTTTCATTTATCTGATTTATTTTTCGTTCCTCTCTTTTTCGTCTTATAGCAGTCATTAAAATGTGATTTTATGACAAGAGGTTAAAAAGAAAATCGCAAAAAAAGAAAAAAAACAACAAAAAGAAAAGAGAAACGGAAAAGACTTAATGCACAGATAAACAACGTATGTCTTCATTACTTATGTATAAGAGAAGACGAAAAGATAGTTAATTCTGACCAAATGGTGCCTTACACTGGCTTAAGAATGTTTTTCCGATTTAGCATTATTTGGATTATATTCAGATGTATTTCTCAAAAATGTTTATTGGTTCCTCTTATGGGTATTATATGTATATTCAGACTTAAATTTATTCAATGAAGACTTGATTGCATTTTCGGCGATTTTCCTAAATTTTGCAGGGAATTATTGAAAAGTACATTTTAAACTTGATAACCTGCTTTCCTATTAGTTTGAAAATTGAAAAGAGAGAGTTCTGCGGGGACTATTACCACGGAATACCAAATTTCATACAAAATCAAAAAAACTGTGACAAGGAACCACTTTGTATTCTCCATCAAAGTTGCAGCAAACGCTTCTTTGAAAATAGTGTAGACTTTGTTACTGATGTATGTGTCCTTTCTGGTCTATCTTGCTTAAGCCGATCATTGTGGTCTTCTACAGCTTTCTCATGTCGCGTAAACAACTACAGTTAGGATGATTAGTCTAATCTCAGCCTCATTACAATAACCTATTTAGCTTTGCTAACGTTTTCCGCTAACATTGGCTTGTCTAGCTTGTCTAAGCGAGTTTGGTTACCTATTAGGTGAGTTTTACAGTTTGTTAAAGGCATTGAATTTAATTTGCTTACTGTTAGACTGACTAATTCCATCTGCTTAGACTAATTATTCGTCCCTTTTTTATTTTACCTAGTTAGCTAATCCAGTTTGCTCAAGCTATTTTATTGCGCCTTTCCCTTGTAATATGGTTACAGGTTAGACTGCTCAAGCATAGGCTGACTAGCGCAGTCAGACTAGGTCCCCTTCGTCGAGGTAATTAAGTCTTACTCGTGATGACTGTTTTCATTGCCCATCTTAGCTTGTCCAGGCCGGTTTGTCTAACCATAGACTGGATTTTATAGTGCGTTTAGGGTGTCTAGTCTAGTCTTCTTACTTCATTCTGTTTAGACACATTATCTAAATACCATTAGTCTTATTCGGTGGCAGAATTTAAATTTTCTAGCATTGCCAGCTTACGCTGCCCATTCCACACTTGTTGTCCACTTCATAGGCTTGTTTTCTATATACATATGTACAATTTTTACATAAAAATAAGGCATTTGCAAGAATCCGACTTGCGCTTACCATTGCAACAAATCAACGGATCCTTAAGAAATCTAGTCCTCTATCTAATCTGTGATTGGGGACAAAATCTTCCGCTCAAACATATACTATGCGAATGCCGAGATCTTTCTAATATTCGAAAATTACTTTTCGGAGCATCTATGGAGATCTTGAAAATACCCCGAGAACTTCATATCAAAAAATTGTTCGACTTTATTAAAGATGCCTTAAAGAAAGGAAAGAAGAGCCGATACCTTTAATTGGTTGTGTTCATCCTACATCCTCAGATTTATTCAGTCTGTTTAATTCAACAAACTCTGTCCACTTGTTCCGTTCTATATGACTTTCCCGTTCTTACATACTTTCCTGTGTAGGGGGTCTCCCAATAAGAGATGTCATGTCATGATGTTTAATCAATCAGGCATCGTATTACGAGATGCGTGGCAGGTGGCGCCGCCCTGCTTAAAATGATTGTCGTCAACAAACATAGCCCAAGAGGGTGAATCAACGTCGTTCAGAAACATTGTACTACAGCAGCATTTTTTAAATTACAGCAGTCTTCAAATTACACCGCTAGCTTAAAAATCCCAACGGACGGTCGGTCGCGGCGATTGAAAAACTTGTTCGAATATTTCTCTTGGCGTTGTCGAAGTGCTTGATGCTTTTGTCTTTGTTTGTTTATGTATCCAAACAGATGAAATAGACTTCACGACTCCGAACAATTTTGTTCGGAAATAATCGCGACCTTCTTCGTCCACTTCCAGCGTCTAATCAGCGAATGTATCTGAAAACTTCCCACATTTTTTGTTTGCCAAGAGTTGTAGCAGTGGCAGTTGAATGTTGAAAGATAGCTCGCAACTTAAAATTATATTACATCTCCGATTTTTAAGGCCCAGTAATACATCGCATTATCGCAAATATCAAAAGTATTACCAACTATTTATTTCTAAAGTCATTAAAATTCCGACTAACGCTCGGTATTGTCCTAACTATTTCTACTTCAGATAATTCGTCTTCAGATAATTTAGATAAACTTTAATTAACGTTGTCTGAAACCTTGCTTTTAGAGAGTCATAGATGTTTGTTATGTAAAACCCAGCCCAGCACTTTGAAGCAAACATTAGAAACAAACCAACAAAATTTGGAAAATTAAAATTAAGTTTATGTCATGTATCACTAGGTGTCATGTAGATATCTGTAAAGTTCGAACTCACACCAAAGACGCGGGTATTTACTTAACTGTGCTGCGAAAGTAATACATTTTTTAAAGAGTGAATTCTCAGTTTTTATGGTTCCATGTATTTATAGTCCGATTCCCTCTTCTTACTATTTTGTTTCATTCTCTGCTTCTTGGATTCTCGGTGCATATTATCTAACTTGTTCTAATCCACGAATACCGTGAACTTGTAAGCAGACTGCAGTTTATAAAATAAAGATAGATTAGGAGGAAGGAGCACGTCACACGTTAAACAAATAAATCTGATCGCGCTTGTGTCATAGGAAAAAGTTGTCAAATCATTCACAATATCAATGCAAGAAAAATATTTATAGAAAGCATGCGAAAAAATTAACTCCAGTAGTATCTTGCTGTTAAAACACTAACCAGTTCATAGTGAATGAATGACGGACGAATCACTGAAAATTGTGGTATTTTAACGGCACGTTTACTTTCCTTTTTAACGATTTTTGATTGTTTTTAAGGTTTAGTTCCCGTATATATGCACTGGATTTTTATTTTTCTCTATCTTCATCTTTCTATCTAGTCTATTATTTAACCGTTAGCGGAGACGATGAGAAAATGTTATATTACGAGTATAATAGCTCTGATGAACTCTTACAATATTAATTAAATGAAACTATAATCGTTTCAAGCTTCTCTTATATTAAAGGTGACAACTTTAGTTGCAGCATAAAGGAAAGTTACAAACGCTTTGCACCAATATCTGCCCCTAATTGAAAGCTTGTGTGCCAGTGCACAAAACGTAGTTTCAAACTTTATCTATGGGCGAGCTATCAATTAGGGACGAGCAACCGAAGCAAAAAGAAGAAAATTTCTTATGCTGTATGGAATCCTTTGAGAAGTGCCACCTGAAGCCATTACATCAAAATGTTGGGAATGCTAGGGCTAACAGTTCGTCGTTTGGAGCATTCTCTACGATCTTAGATTGTCTTACTTCAGATCGTTCAGCATTGTGGTGGTAGTTATTAGTGCACGTCATGAATTGAGAATGTGGAGATTGAATGATGCATGTGTATGCAGCCGTCTCTACCAGAAAAAAATGTGAACGTTTGAACGATTTCCCCGAGCAGCTGTAGCAAATGGCTGCGTCAAGAGAAAGGCCAAAAGCAAGAAAAGTCGATGTTGGGTGAATGTGGCGCCGAATGGAATAATTTATTGCACAACCAGCTAATCGGTGACGAGACATAGACGTGGACCTATTAGGAAAGATTGCAAACCCCGCAAGTAACCTTCTGCATGACATTTTCCTGGCCAAGCAGGACGATCCACCAAACTCTTACTAATCGCGTTGCAGTGTTGTATAGAGAAGTGCGTTTGTTACATAACTTGTGGATATGCGACGAATAATTCTTATAACCTCGTCGACTGGCTTTGATTTTAAAGAAAGAAAGCTATTATTAATTTTGGTATAAAAAAGAAAACCGAGCCATAACATCCTTTAATCTCTTGAAACGCGTTCCGTGTATTTCGGATTTATGTCTCAGCGGTGGCACTACGTTTAATCTTCCAAAAACAGTGAACAGTCAGACAAGTAAAAAAAAATTAAGTCAATTGAGAAGTTAATGGCGATCTTAATCTTATAGTGAGAGTAAGATTCGTTGATATTACGAATGGAAGGACAAATTTAGTATAGTCTCAGTTTTTAGTAGTAAGTACAACAGAAAATCTGTATGCTTGCTAGATAGACGGCAGTTGTTCTTTTTCACATTGGAGCCATATTATGAATATTGAAACACTTCCGTTGTTCAAATACTGTGAGAGCGAAAATTGTGTCCATCGGATCCATCTTCTTAAGAGTAGTCAGCCTTATCTTGTCTTATCTTATGCCTACGCAATAACTTATACGTCAGTACAACCTTTTGTACATTCGGTATATAAGAAGAAGACTTATGCTTGCTTAGCACATTGTGGTTTTTTGTTCACTTCGCCAAAAAAAACAACCACAATAAGTAAGTAATTATGACAAACCGTTAGTGCCAGAACAACACGTACCTTATTTTATTGTACTTTTTAATATTCAAATTAAAATTTCCAGTAAATTCTCTTATAGCAGCACATTTGACTTTTCTATCGAATTTTTCATTAACACAAAGGCGTATTCACTCAGTTGTTTTAGAGGAAATTAAATTTTCTGAAAACATTATCAGCAACAGCGAATGCGGCATAGTAACCGACATTATTCAAGTACGCAAAATACATAGAGTGGTATCTACATATAGCTGAATTGTACGTCTTTGAAACACTCATATATTCATATGTTACCTTACAGCACATTTGTTTAGCTACTCCCAAACGCGACCATGGATTGTCGGTTATTTTGAATACCATTAAGTCGGAATGTAACAATTTTAAAGCTTACATCTGTATGTAGTGTTGCCACTTTAGTGCTAGTGTCTATGCCAATTGTTATGTGTTCAAACGCATATCAGCATGTTCTGTACATGTGTGCAGTTCACGTGTTCTTCTTTGTCCTGTTTATCTACTATGCATGAATAGCTTGCTTTGTGAATTTCATTTCATAATATTATTTCCACAGTTAACAAAAGCAACAAAATGCACGAAAATAAAATGAAGTAGGGATGATCGATGTTAGTTAGTTGGGATGCTTGTGGTTTTTATTGTTACCATACTCACTGAACTTGGTACACTCCTCTTGCTCACAGTTATTTAGTTAGTTGATAAAAGTTCTTTTAATTTGTTCAAGAGATTATTTATATGCAGGATGTGTGTGCCTGGATCACTAACAGATAAGCAGGTTTCACATATCGTGGACTATGGTCGTTTTCGCGCATGAATGTCGAATGTGATCCAATAGACTTTGAGCTCTCGTTGATCCCTTGAAAAATGCCTGGATATCGTCTCGTTTTAAGAGCGATTCTCATATGGAAAGTCTTCCATTAAATCTTTCACTGTTCACTTATGTGGAACACAAACGTTGAGCTTACCTTTTTGTTCAATCTTAGGCAAAAAATCTCAAAGACTTTTTTGGAAAATATTTGGTTCCGAGATGAAATCTCCTCAGTTCTTTGGGAAATTTCGTTAATTTGCTATTAAAAATTGGTCGATAATAAAATAGAACCTTTTTAATATCGAAGCGGAAGCAGGCAAACCATTAGCGTGTCGCTGATTCAATAAACCGCTATGGGTGATACACACCACTATTTTTTTTTAGAAGCTTACGAAGCGTTATCGGATTGATCGAAGTAAGTCAAGTCAAAGTATTGTGAACTAAACAAATTTTTCCCAATTTTTCCCAAATTTTTCAAGTGACGTGCCCTAGCACCCTGATAAAGTCATGAAAGAAGTGTAAAGAAAACGTTGGAAAGAGAACTCTTAAATTTATTTCGACCGAAAGGACGACTTTAGCTTACACATTGTACTTTAACTATAACCTACACATGGCTTATAAAATACCGGGAAACTCTCCCTTTGTATATGTATATGTATCTGTATGTGTATGTAGAAGTAGAAAAATCTTAGAAAGCTAAGTTAATAAAAAATTATTGTCGAGAAATGAATACTACTGTGACATTAGATTTGCTATTACTAAGCATAGCGCTGCGTCTGCCCTCGTTTATGCATGCGAGAGAGATTTGAAAAAAAAAAAAAATGCAAATAAATAATTAAATAAACCTGACAAGCACTTAAATGAAACCCGTCATCATTGGGAACATTATATGTAAACCTAAAATTCAGTTTTTCATTTTCTTTCTTTTCATCTCCTTTATACTGTGATTAAGCAACGTATGAAAGTTTCCATAGAAATCATATATACGATGTATATAGAGATATACTATATGTTTTTCTGGTTTAATTTTCAATTTAAAGTCTACATCTGTTGGGGCGTGTGTATACAAACATAGTGTTTTACAAACTAACTTGTATTTGACATTTGGTTTTTATTATTGTGCACGTTGACGATAGTGACACACTCTCCTCTATAATATATGTATATATATGTATATATATATATCTGTATATATATATATATATCTGTATATATCTGTATATGTCACTGTATATATATATATATATATATGAGGTATGTTATTATTGCACACGCTGTGCTGATAATTAAATATATTTTTATGCTTTTAATTTCAATTGGTGGTAACCGTATTTTTTTCTCTTCTCTATTTACATATTTACATATTTATGAAGCCTCCCCAATGTAGGCCAATGTAACTTAGACATCTGCATGCTTAGGTAGATACTTAAATGCATGCTTATCACCATGTTACGAATAAGGCTTAGAAGTACAAGCATTCCATTCAAAGCAAAGGCATTGATATTATTAACTTGAAGATTCCATTATAAATGGATTTAATGAGCCTGCCGGCTAACAACGTATTAAAGGAAGTCTTTAGTTCACGTTAATGGCAGGGAAATATTGGGCAAAAGAAAGGATTTTGATGTATAGAAGTAATCTGATAGATATCATTATAAATGCAAGAATAATTGGATGGTTAAGGCACTTTTCATTAAAGGCGTCAGCAAAAAGTTTGTTAATGATTTTACATGTCATGCATACTGAAAATTGTAGTCGAATTCAAAAGAATGTTTGCAGTTTGCGAAGCAATCCCCTGCAGGTAAACAATTTTTGACTGCTTTCTTCGTTCTCGTTATGATTACTATTTGTTTTGATTTAATGGTATGATAGGCAGTACGTCAATTCCTATGCCGGTAACACAATAAGGGTTTGATTCGCAAGTTACCTCAGCAAACGAGTTGTTCTTCTGAAAATAGCAAAAGGCCAAAGCTAAACACGAGCTACGGTATATCACACAATGCCGTCAATTTTCACAATGCCTGTGTAATAAATACTTCTTCCGTTTATTTTATTATATCTCGTGGTGTTCTCTAAAGAGTCTGCTTTGCTTGATTGCTTTAGCTAATAGAAGAAGTCAATGAACTCCACTTTTGATAGAGGTAGTCCTGCCAAAGTTGTTATAACGTAATCTTCCAAGAAACAGTTCTCCATAGTTGACATTTAAAATGCTAATCAGGGAACACCTATTAAACGAATAATTGTTGTTGCAGTACTAGGTTTTTATACTAAAAGAGTCTGCTTCCACGATTGCAAACGCTAGGAATTTGTTCATCAGTAAAAACACACTATTTGGGTCTTCACAGGTTGAAATGATCTCTTTCGCAGTTTCTTTATAATTGAAAAAATCCTTCGCTATTCCGATGCATAATTTCACTTAGAATTTAATCGAGGCTTTCACCATCCATCTACATTACTCGCCTTATACCCTTAGCAAGAAATTTATATTCGGCCAGGGCCGAACACCGCATAAGCATAACTATAAGAAAGTGAATGTGATAAACTCTGTTAGTGTATTAAAACAAAACTTTATATAATCGAATTTTTTGTATAATTTATTTTACTCACTATTGTTAAGCTACAGTCAGAGGAAGGGCGTATGTTGTGTAAATTTTTTAGCGTAAAAATTGTTTTTTTTTTTTGTTACTTTATGTAGAGAAAGGCCAAAACCATCGAAATCAAGCGTTACGTACACTGGTGTTACCCATTTCTTTATCCTTTTTATTCCTTTCTATGCTTGTCTGCCAGCGTATCCTCTGATCAATGTGAACCAGTTTCAATTCCAAACTGCGTGCAGAAACTTTCCATCTTTTTACAAAATTTGAAGCCGATATCTTTATTTTTGCAAGAGAGCGTCGCTAGATAAACACACAGGGTGACAGACATGGCTTAATTGATTCAGAATTTCCCACTGATCAAGAATATATATACCCTATAGGGTCTCTGAAGCTTGCTTTTGGGTGTTAGGACAAACTGAGTCCCTACGCCTATGAATCCCTATCTTTCGGTGGTGTGTACAATATCTTGTTCTGCATGGTCATGCGAATATAAAAGTTGCTCGCCTCTCCAGCCAACAGGGCAAAGACCTGTGCAACAGCATTTTCTAAAGTGTTTAAACTTGCTTTTGGGTGACGTAATTTATGTGAAATGTTCAGTATTTTCCAAATTCGCAAGACAGACAGACCAGCGTAAAGTTTTAATTTTCTACTCTACATTTTTCGCAGCTCCGAAAAAATTCGTGTTAATATTAAATTTAAGTTCTTTATGCAATAGTGGGATTGTAGTGTAAGCATAATGCTACGTACAACAATGACTGAACCCTTAGCACCATTATCTTCAAATAAGAAGGATGTGAAGACAAACCCGATTTTACGCGTCAAAGACCGTCTCCCTTAACAGACCTCTGTAAACTCCCTAACGGATTCCTGTTAAGTAATTGCAATTAAGAAATGATTAAACTTGGAAGCTTCGTCCGTCCAAATTAGTAAAACCAAAATATTTTAGTAGACACCTAATGAATGTATATAAAAATATTTTTGGAAAATCGCTATATGTATATTTGGAATAAGCAAAAGGGCGTAAGAAGTGTAATGGTGAGCACTGGCCCACCATAGTGTTTTCATCTGCTTCTCTCTTAATTTTGTTCCTCCCTACGTTTAAGAAAAATTAGTTTTTGATTTCTTCTACGCTAAGCACAAATTGTTTTTGTTATTTTTGTTACTCAAGAAATATCGATTATTCGTTATTTGTGATTTCTCATTAAACTTAAGGTTGCCTTTTAAGCTAAGCTAGTTTTGCGTGCAAGCAAAGAAAAATTATCAAAAAAAAAAAACCGGATGACCCCTAGCTAGCGTCATTCAATTTGTATTTAGCTCTATAAGCGATTGGACACCTATTGTGGTTCTTTATATACGTGACTATATCTATTAGTCTTTTACTGTAAAAACACCAGCGGCTAACCTATGTCGGATGTGAAAATTTTTAATTATGAAATTAATTGTAGAGTACATTTTTATAGCTTCTTCTCCAGGTCATAGTGTCAGGGGTTTTAGATAAAGAATATGTCGTAAATGACACCAGAAAGAAAGTCTTAGTAAAGTTATTCCGGAATGAATAGCAACTTTTCGTTAACTAATTTAAAATGACTTGGCCTGTAGCTGCGTTAACAGCACTACTATGAAATTATTGACCCAATCGGGCCGTAACTGAAGCCACATCTTTGCAGACTGTAATCAATTTGAACTTGTGTATATTAAAAAAAAAAAAAAAACACTCATAATTTTGTTTTGTTTTTTTTTTCTTTTAGTTTTAATTAAATATATTTTCTGTATATAATTTAAATCATGATTTTATGGCTGTAATCCAAAATCACTGATGCATGGATAAAATTAAAACCAAATTAAAAAATTTCTGTATGTTTGAACATCATCATCATGATAATGAGAAGCAGCAAAATAATAAAAACACTGCTCACTCATTAATTTTGCTTTGCTTTTGCTGCTGCCGCACTTTTCAATTCCGCAAAAGTCAATTAAACTTTTTTTCTCTTTTTTTTTTTTGTTTTGGTAATAAAACCATAGCAAGAACTGCGGGGAATATTGTTACGAATATTTACTGTTAAATGAAACTTTCTTTGCTCCTAGCGTTCGCACATTCATCGTGCAAAATATTAATTTAATATTTTTATGCATAAGAAATATCCTAGCGAACGAGACGAGAGGTCCTTAAGACTTTAACAGATGAATCCATCGCTTGGTTTTGACTCGAAATAAAAGTCAAGGTTAAAGTTAAAAGTTAAGTGATTATGAAAGACTTTTCATTGACTTTATCCAGATCCGTTGCACGCAGCAGGTAGAAAAAATTCGCCTATAACCGATTTCAATATATTTCTCATTACAATATAAAACGCAATGAGGAAAATTTTCTTGCAATAACGGAATGGAATGCGTATACACGTTGGTAATACGAAAAGAAAAGAAAACATAAAAAGACATAAAACAAATTTTTAATGCTATCAGTGAAACGACGATGAAACGGATATTGATGGATGAATAATGATGATATCGATACTGATGAGCTGATGATAAAATTAAAAAGTGAATAAATGCGAAAAAATTTCAAAAATAAATACTTCGCATGAATCGCGCCACAAGGTTTCCTCTCCATAGAAGTTTAAATACATATGAGAATAAAAATAAATAAAATTTGTTTACCCTAAAGCGTAACTCGGTTCATGGTGAATACATAAAAAATCGCTTCAGATTCTTTTATAATTGCAAAAAGACCGCATTAACACTGACATGATTCTGACGCATTCGCCTGAAAAATTTCGGATTGCTATAAGACTGACAATTACTTCGCAATGAACTTGTTCGACTTTGTCACCTTTATGGTTAAGAGGCATATCAAGTCTATTTTGAGCAATCCGTATTAAACTTAAACGTTTTATGCTAATATCAAAAAGTTATACACTGTTGAGAATAGAAAGATGGACAGGCGGACGCAGTTTAACTAATTGAAAATCTCATACCGCAGTACATCCACCATATAACAATAAATTTCAACTTTTAACGTTAATATCGAGGAGCTTTAGACTGTTAAAAACAAAAAGACGAACAGACAGACGTAGTTTACCGATTAAAAAATCTCATAGCTGTGGCTTGGGTGTAGATCACCAAATAACAAACGTATGTTGTTTGCATTATTCTTTCCGAAATTTTTCATACTTTGGAAGTGAAACATACCATTTAATATCTCGACTCCAAATTTCACGCTAACACAATTTACAACTTATTAACGTCATATTGTAAGTTTGGTTGTGTGCGTTAGTCGCGAACATAAAGCTTAAATTTTACACTTTGAAGGACTTTTCGTAGACGTGTCGCAGCATCATCCTTTCATATGCTCTGATACTTGCTTATGGGTGTTGTAAACGACATCGCAAACTTAGCACACATAAGTGCTTATATATCAAAGCGTTTCCCGTATACTTACGTGATGTATTTTGGGGCAAAAATGTAAATTCTCGTATATTTTTTTTTTGTTTTTTTGTGTGATTTTTATTTTATTTTAAAATTAACATTTCTTGAGGGCTTTTATCATATATTTAATATCTTTTATTATTTCACAATATTAATTTTTATTTATCCTTTTTATTTTTTTTTTTATTTTCTTTTTACCTCCATTTATTTCTTATGCTGCATTACATGTTATTTTACAAAGTGTTTCCGTAGGTGTATGTATTTGGTATTGTTTTTGTTATCATTATATTATTTTGTCTTTTTATTATAAATATGGCAAATATTATGCACATATTTATTATTTTTTTGCTGTTATTGTAATGTCCTCACATTTAAAATATTTCTTTTTTTTTTTTTTCTTTAAATTAATTATAATTTTTTTTTATGTTGATTTATATCCATCGCCACTATCAAAAGAAGTTTTTTTTTCTATTTTTTTTTTTTTTTTTTTTTTTTTTTTTTTTTTTTTTTTTTGTATAACATTTGTAAGAGTTCAGAGAGTAGATCAGGAAAGCAATTAAAATAAACGTATTTCTCATCTGCTTGAGATTGTCAAAAGCTTCAGAAATATCATTCGTCCAATGTTTGAATCACTGATCACACTGTAAAATTTTACATTCAAAAATGAACGGTTGCCCTCGTTGAGATCTATAGACAAGGTTTAAATTGGCAACGAATTAACCAGAATAACGGAAACCTCCACAAAATAACAAACTTCGGCTTATTTGACAGACAACTTGGAATTTTAGATCAAGAAACAATTTCTGGCTTTTCTTTTACCAAAGTTCGTTCTAATTACCAATTCAAATAAATTTTATCTTTGATTTTGATGTTTCTTCGCATGGCCGCAGCCGCAAAAATTTAAATTCGGTAGATACATTCTTTAGTTCGTTGGGAATATAAGCGCAAAAAATGAGCATACGCTACTCACAAACACATCCATAATAGACAAAAAACCAAAGTAACTAATGATTTTTTTTCTTGAATAATTAATGATCCTCTGGAAAGAAGGACTTTTCAAATGTCACGCATAGACATCTTTAGTAAATAGTTCCTGAACACTACCCTTATCTAAGTGTCATAATGACATCTGACAATTAGAAAGATGTAAAATTTTAATCTGGGATACGTATACGCGTAGGAACAACGCACTAAAGTTATTCATAACATAACGAATAACATTACGAAAATTAATGTTCTTTAAAATTAACATATCGTTAAATTGAGGATTTTTTTGAAATTGCAAAGCGGTCAAACGAGTTAAGATTGGGAGGATGTTTCAAAAAGTTCTGAAGAAAGTGCTTTTGTTTGTGATATACACAGGCCGGGTAGGCCAAAAAGTTCTTGTGTGCTCATAGGGCCCTTGAGAAGCGAAGAACATTAAGTCGACGCCCTTCACAGGCATTATTCAAAAATATTTACACATACATTCTCGTAAGATTTATGTAAAGCAATAATGAAAACCGATAGCACATGTAATTGCGGCAAACATTGACCTCTTGAAATCGAAGTTTCCACATCTAATAATTTCATGAAATGCTTACATTGAATGGGTCCTTGAATTTTTACTACTTTTCCATATTGAATTATTTGCTTTGGGAATGTTTGCAAAGCAGCATTTATCATTCAGCATCATTCAGCGACGTTGAGCTGTCGTATAACGGAATAGATTAGAGTTACAACTTCGAAGTTGTTGCTCGACATTTGAAATCTCAGTGCAATTTCATATTTGATCGTGCGTTATAGTGAGTATTCAGTTCGTTAAGGCATAACACTTACCGATTGGGACTACACCCACTATGCTGCGGCTACTATCTATCTCTCTCCCGACTTCAACACATTTGACATCCAGTGCAAAGGAGCTGAAATGACAACGCTATATAGCGGGACATCGCCCACCGTCAAATACCCTACACCACTTCGCTTAATACAGATATTGATCTAACGGTTACCCAAAATAAGATGTTATATGGGAAGTGATCGAAAAAATGGTGCGCCCCGTGCCATTTTCAATAGCGTTCGTCCTTGAATCGCACGTGTCGGTGAACCAAATTTCATCAAAATATCTCAAAAATTGCGAGCTGTTGGTTAAAGTCAAGTATACAAGACGGACAGACGGACAAACAGGCTTAAATCGTTTCAGAAAGTGATTGTGAATCTGTACGTGATTAGTATCTGATTGTGATCGGTATATATTTTCAAGCCCTTCTGGGTGCCGCATACATACACACTAACTTAATATATTCTTGCACAATAGGGTATACAAAGAGACATCTGGATGCGTCTTTTGAAAAATCCTCTTCGGAAAAGCGTAATCGGGATATTCGTCAGAAGGAACTGTAGCTTCAGTCTATTAGGCATTCACGTATTCATTCTCTCTGGGCAATTGAAACATTCAAAATGAGCCGAAAAACTCTCGGTTCATTAAAGTAATGGGGATCGAAAAATTGCTCTAAGCGAAATGTATGTTATGTTTCTCTTCTTAGCCTTTTTTTTTTATACACTTAATAATCATAATACATATTTTATTGCTGCTATTAGTTTGTTGTCTGTTAAATTTAAGGTAGCGTGTTTAGTTTTCATAAGGAGAAGGAGTTGCCGAGGAGAAGGAAAGAAAGATTTTACAAAATATTTTCTCTTAATTAAATTCTATTTTGTAAATAAATTTTTGCTAACAAAAAAAAATTATCGTAAAATTATTTTTATTATATAATATAACAGATAAATGAGTGAGGTGTGTGTGCGCTTATCTTTCGTCTAATAAATATAAAAAAATATACAGTAAATATATATCAATATAGATACATATGGTTAATTATTTTATATATTATAACATACACACACACTTAAAAACATATCCACACACACACACACACACACGCACATACGCACGCACATACACGCGTGCACATGTGCGGTAACTATATCCAAAAAACAAACACAGATACATTTAGTTAATATAACACATCAAAGAAAACTAAGATTATTTTTTTTATATTATTGTAAATCTATAAAAATAGGTTTAATAAAATAAAATAAAAATTTCTTTTTTAAAAAGTTATCTTTGTAGTGGCAATTGTTGCGTTGCCTGACAGCAGGAATGTTTTTGTTGTTGTTGTTGTTTGTATTTGTACCTCCTTTGTAAGTGTTGCCAAAGTTTATTTATTGACTTTGCATCGATTATTAACGTCCCGATCAGGCTAAAATGCATTAAACAGGTAAACAATAAAAGTTTATAAACATTCATCAAGGATGGCATGGTTGCGCCTGAAGAAAAATAAGAACTAAAGAAATTCTTTACACTGGAACCTGATGAGAGAGTAACTGTAAAATATAAGCAAAAGCATACCGAAAATTCTCGTTAGCAACATTTAAATGATAGTCTCTTTGCATATACGCATACACAAACATATAAATATATTTACCTCTAGCCGGTATTGGATCCTTCTGCGGTGTACCGAGCTCGATCTCTTTATATTCTTGATACAATTCACCAATCGTAGCGGTACAGCGTAACAATAGGCCACCACCACTGCCGCCATGATTATGCACTGAATTCACGCCATGAGCCGTATAAACGTTATGTTGTCCATATACAGATGGATTAGCACTACTAAAGTGTATACCCTGTAGTTGTAATTTTAAACTAATACGCGATGCTATCAAATTGTCAATAGTTCGTATATATTGCGTTTCTGCATTATTAATCTGAAAGAGGAGCGAAAGAAAACAAAAAATCCAAAAGAGCAGAGAAACACAAAAGAGATTAAAGCCTGTTGAATCATATATGTGACGGTGATAAGGTTTCAATAATCTTATTTAGGTTGATTTAGAATGAAAATACATTTTTTTTGAAAAATTTTTAAACACAGAATTCAACCTATACAAGAATACTTCATACTTTGTACAGGAAGCAAAGATTAAAAGGTTAAATCCCTTTACATTATTAAACAGCTTCGCTTCATTCAACTAGTGAACATTGGGATGTTGCATTGTTTTAGTTCCATACGTGTAGTTAAGTACGAAATAGAAAGTAAATAGCAATTTGGGGCTTTTCTGACAGTAAACGGAAACTTTTCCCTTCTTGAAAAGAGTTCCATCACAATTAACTTATTGAGTCTGCATATCGTAGAGAGAGAATATTTTTTACCAACTAAAATACTGATAAGCTGAATTATTATTTTATTTATATGATATTATTAATATTGTTATTATTATTATAAATTGTTATTATTATCGTTTAGACCAAAAAAACAAATAGTAGGACTAACGCAGAATAATCACTAAGACTATTGGCTCTATTAATATCCTAAACAACTTGTGGTGGTTGGACTTGATATAGACCCACCTTT
The DNA here is from genome assembly GCA_000688735.1 of Glossina austeni. NCBI lineage: Eukaryota > Metazoa > Arthropoda > Insecta > Diptera > Glossinidae > Glossina > Glossina austeni. The sequence continues at coordinate 310,747 of KK502435.1, read as the reverse complement.
TATTATCTAAGTTTGTATGTCCGTTCAACTGTACATATATTATCGTATTTAACTTACTATTATACCTCTCTTATACTCTATTATACCCTAACATGCTTGTGGTGGTTGGACTGGGTATAAACCCACCTTTTATTATCTACCTAAGCTTGTCAGTCCGGCCTATGTCTGTACATCCATTCTTGTATTTAACTCACACAGCGCAAATTTTCGAGATATTTTGGTGAAATTGGGTATATTGACGTGTTTTGGTTCAAAGACGAACGCTATTGACATCCGGATCGTAACGCTTCTTCGACAAATTCCCATATAACGTCCTATTTCGAGAAGCCGTTGTATGGATAACTGTAGGATGCATAAAATATGTAATCGTAAAATACGAATGAATATCTTTGGCAGATTAATTAAGAAAATTGTGAAAAGTATACGTGAAAGTATACCGGCGAAGAGGCCCAAAATATTGCTTTTTAAAATAAGCAAAACAGCTTTTAAAAGGGTCACGTTGCCGGTGATAGACCGTCATGGACGGGAGATTACGAAAATGCTAAGTTGAGCTGTACTTATAATATAAGAACGGGAATAAAAAGTGTGGACGATACAAGATTGAATCAAAAAGACTGAGCAAGAAATCTCTGAATTGTCCACAATAATTGCCACTTAAAGGTTTGCAAACTTAAGAGCTTTGCAACTGATATAAGGGTTTTTACTACATAATTTAGATAATTGGAAAAAAGCCAGACGCCGTACGTGTACAGACATTTTTTCCGTGCACCTAAGTTTTAAAAAACATTTTTCATTTACAGCTATGCTCAAAAATGCCTCACTGTCTTACACTGACTTCTCCACACCTCTCCAACTTCCGAATAAATATAAACAAATAGCAGCTTTTCGCCTAATGACTTACCACAGAAACTCTAAACTACTCACACACACAAAGTTCGATGATAGGCTTTAATAGCAGTCTTAAGCTTTTCGTACATATCATTACTTTCTATTTCGATTTTAATCTTTGCATTTTGGATAATTAATTCTAATGCGTAATTTCCTTTTCCTTTTCAATGTATTTTTAATTCCGTAAATCCTTGCAAAAATTGTTCCATTTAAAGAGACTATAACTATGTTTTAAAATGTTTAATTTTTCATATTTCAAATGCACTTTAATTTATTTGTACAAAAGAAAAAAAAAAACTTTTATTTAATCCGACAAAAGACTTTACAATAATGAAAAAAACCGAAAGAAAAAGAGATTATGTACGGATTAAACTGAATCTTTCAACATTCATTATTGGTTTTTTTTTTTGCTTTTGTTCAGAACCAAAAAGAACACAATATTATTAATGTCTTATAGATTATAGAACCGCGAAATAAACGTAACGTGTTAAGTGTGAATAAGTAATCAACAATTCGTATATGACTACTTACTAACCAATGCCGAGATAAATGTGTAAATTGTTACTTTCAAAGAATATATGGAAAGCATAACATGTACTCGCGTTCCTAAACTAAATTTGTATTCCAAAAGTAGAAAGAAGCAGACGTAAGGATTTTGAAGAGAAAACTGTAGAACAATTAAGGTTTAGAATTAGATGTTCCGTTGGTTTTAGAGTAAATTGCACACATTGAAAAGGAACAGGATTTTGTATACCTGATCGCGGTTTCGTTAAGCTGGAAACCAATGCTCCAACATTGACGTGGCTCAAAAACAGTAGGCTAAAGATCGAAGATCTAAGCTCTCTTCTTAATAAATCGCTTTAGAGCCGCATAGCTCCAGCAAATCACAGTACAAACACGTATCAGAGGAGGCACCTCACATCCTTAATACATAGAGGTCATGGAGTGTACGAGTATTACTATTCCGTTTTTACCATAACGATAAAAGGAGGTAAACGACGCCAATTGCTTTCATTACAGAATTTTTCCTCTCTTAAAAGGCAAAGCTTCAATAGGCGAACTGACAAAAGCTGAGTAAATTGTTCTAACCCATAGACACTAATTTGAAATCAATATAGTTAGCTAATGGAATTTATTATATTTATTCATTAAATTGAAACTAAAGGCAGCGTAAAGGAACTCATAAAAATCGAGTTTGATATTCTTCCCTGAACTCTAAATTGTGTGATAATAGCCACAATTGCAGCCAAACAAATGGATTGAAATCCAGAATCATATTTCTTGGGAGCTTCCATATATATTTCTTGAGTTTGAGTTGAATGTCGAGTGCAAAAAGAAAGGTTGGCAAAATTGAGACTTTCAGACCTAGGCTGCTCTCGAATCGGTGTTTTCATATTAACTTTATGCCTTTCTAACTTTCTCTCTTAACCTACTATTCACTCCTTACCCAATTTAAAAAAAAAATGCATAAAAAATGGTTGCAATGTAATGTCGCAAGTTTTCTGCAATACGACGCAGATAATATTTGAAAGAAAGAAACTATCTTCAATAGTTTTAAATAATATAACAACGAATCCAGCTCGACATAGGGGTCGATGTAAAAATCATCATTTCGAGCCATGCTCGAAATAGAAATAGAAATGGTTAATAGCTGCAACAATAAGCCTCAACGATTTTCCGAAGCATATTTTTATACTTTAAAAACATTTGAAATATTTAATAGAACTTCTGTTCTGAGGGTACAACAGAAAATGAAAAATGAATTTCTCTCTAGATCTCCTGTAAGAAAAAAAAAAAAAAAACAAATTAAATAAAAAATATTTTGAAAACTAAAAACACTTTACTTTTAATCCCATTCAAATGCTAAACAAGTGAAAGGAAAATACTAAAGTACTTGCATGCCTGGCATGGTCAGTGCATATGTGATATATATATGTGTGTTTGCGTGTGCACATGTGATGGCAATCGTTTCATTGAATAACACTATATGATCATTGAATAGAGAGAATTTTTTTGTATTATTTTAAATGTTTTGATTTCCAATAAAAACAAAAATACAAAAAAAAAAAAAACACGAGAGAATAAACCGCGCAAGTGTAAATCTAGTAGAAGTTCGATTTTTCTCTTATTTTTTTTTTTTTGTTTTCGTTAAGCTATTTTGTATGTGACAACAATTTCACAGAGAATTGCTTTAAATAACAGCCATTAAGTAGAAAAGCTGTTTTTCGCATGAGAGACTTGCCAGCATTTATATCAAATGCAAGTTTAAGCATCTTATTGCAAATGCATGAGCATAGCTTTGTATAGTATAGTGGATGTTTGCAATAGTGTTGGTGTTAGTTTGCTGGCACATCTTTATATATGTAAGACGAACACCAACGGCATCCAAAAAAAAAAAAAAAAACAGTATATAAAAACAAAACCAGCTCCTTATCCTAGGAGAAAAGGACTTCAGAGTTGTGTGAATACGTAGTAGATGTAGGTATATGTAGAAAAACAATAGCAAAGGCGTACCTACTTACATGAAAGCCTACACTTGCTTACACTCTTCTAATAATGTCTGTAATTTGTTGTAAGCAATTGTTTATGTTCGTTTGTATTTTATGAGTCCTTATATTACGTGTATGAGTGCGTAGTTGTTTTACTTTCTGAAAAACGAAAAACCATAAAAACACTACTAACTAACAACTATAACGAACGACCAGAGGATGTATGTTTTGACTCGGATCCTAAGAGAAACTAAGAAATTCTTAAACATAAAATACGAAATAAAATATGTGCTGTTTAGATGAATGTTCGCTTTGTAAAAAAAAAGAAAACGCAAAAGAAAAAGTAAAATAAAATAAAATAAGAGTAGAAAAAAAGAAAGGAACAGCCAACACCGGAAGTTGAGAAAGAGATCTAAAACACTTTCAAGTAGTTGCACGATAAAGACGCCAGTTGGCTTCCAACAACAGCTGCATTCTATTAACACAGTTAAAGTTTAGTATAAAACTGCTACACAAAACACTACTAACGTCGGCACTGTTGCTATACAAAAAACCCTTTTTTTATCAATGCGTGCGCGCAAGTATGTGTATATGTGCCTATAAGTTAAAAGCAGCAGCATTGGCGGCGACATAAACTGTCCTCGGCGTGGTTTTAAAGAACAGATTTGTTGCTACCATTGTTTGTGTTATTTTAATGCTGTTCAAACATATGTTGCAGCAACGACTTCTAAAATAAAATTTGTTTCTCTTGAGTTCTCAAACGCCTATACATATAACACAAACGCATGCTATTGTACATGTACCGCATTAGATACGAAATTTATCATGAAGACCTTAGTCACCTTCCAAGTAGTTTTGCCAAATTATATGCGGAAGGCTTGAAAAGCTTTCACCGATTTCAAGTTTAGCCAAACTTTTGGAAATATTTTTAAATATTTTCTTTAAGAAGTTTTGCTTAGGTTGTTATTTTTATTAACTGTGAATTTGCCAATAGGAAGACTTCTTAGGAAATGTGCGCATAAATTAATTAAACACATATCCTATATATAAATAAGTCATTACTGAGGTTCCTAAACGATAATCATTTCATTTCCTAAGGGAATGCATTTGCCTCGGTGAGCATTTGCTCTCTTTGTATGAAAGTATTATGCCTGGGCTTTGTGCAACAAGACAACTATATAACAACGGTATTACTCTCTGAGCGCTAAGTAGAAAAAGTAGGTAAAGATAAACGAAGTTGCTGTTGGATCGTAACGCCTAGTTAGCAGTAGAAACCCTACAATGTCGGAAGCGCAAAATGGCATGTTACGAGTCATCGGAACTTTTAACGTTAATGATGAAGGCAATAATCCTAGTAATTAAAAGGCTGCTTGTAACCCACAACACAATCGCTGAGTTATTTCTGTCCGACAAAACGGAAGAATATATAGGCAGCGGGAAAGACTTTGGATAAAACACTTTGACGTCTAAGCCGAATACCCACAATATCAATGAGCTGGATAAGGCGCTTGAATGTAGCGAAGGCATCATTAAGGAAAACGATCAACAATAATTGATGATATTAAGCAATCTGATGAAGCAAGGAACCGCCTTAATGTGCTAAAATGCTATTATAACTTTCGCCGGATCATTGCAAAATCTTTGCAGCAAACGTTACCTGCGGTAAGCTAAAATGTGCTCCTATTTCCGTTGTATTCATAATGTATTTGTCCTTCTTTCCACTGAGGGCAAATTGCGTGAATACTTATTCTGTATCTAGCGACGGATGATACTTTGAAGCAATCTTTGTAGTGTTTTCTTGATTCTCGCTTTTTAGTGAAAAAACCGGTCACGTCTTATTGTTGCACCTGTATTCTGCATTTGTGTGCATATGTAAATAAACCGCAAATAATGGTAACACACATGCACACATTTAGATTCAAGCATCTCATCACCTCTCCATTTGCCTAGCGCTAGAGAAGTTTATTAACATTTTTTATTTTCCTTTTTGTTTTTTTTTTCAAATCCTTGCCATGTTGAGATGATTAAGTGTATACGAATTAATCACCGGCAGTGCAAATGCTATGTTTTCGTGCACACATACCCGAAAGTTTAGTTATGAAATACCAAACATCACGCTCACGCATCTTAACTCGATTTACAAAATTTCACAAAAACTGTGCAAAGCTTCAACAAAATATATTTGATTTCAACTGCACACACACAACCAGTTCACCCAACCGTGTGTATGCACTTAATCAAATACTACATGAACATACTCTCGAACTTTGCCTCAATACACTAGACTAGATTGCAAGCAAATAGAGCACTTCAGTTTAATGATTGTAATATACATAGAAATACAGCTAACCTGTAGATCTACTGCCGAATACATGATTCTCTTCCTATCGTTATTAAAGCTGAACTTTAGTTTTAGGGGTTTCGCCATAACAAGTACATTCAAATAATTTTTAGAGAGCAGCAAGCAATCAATCGTTTCTATTCAATAACTTCTCGCGCTAATTACTCTTACCAACGTAAGGGTTAATTAATAATTCCATCTCTTCGTTAAACTTATTTTTCCGTATTTGCAAAGCAATCCCTCTCGACGTTAGTTGGAAAGCCTTGCAAATACCTTAAGCAATGATAGTCTCCCCTTTTTTGAATGAACCCTTTTTACAGTGTACAAGAGGATGAAATGACTGATAATAATTTCATTTACGTTTATGATACCGTACCCATCGTCACAGCTCTTGAAATGTCTGGGACTGTTATAAACAAAAAAGAAAGGCACAAATGTCTGCCAATCATTTTCGGTTATGATGGCTCTTAGTTTCCTCATGTTTGCTAGTGTGAGTTTAACCTATTGACACGTTTTCAAATTTTTTCAACCCAGGCTTTAATGGCTATTGCAAGGTATGATTCGTATAACTACGTTGTTTAATAATATTTTTTTTAACGATATCAATTATTACGAGGTAATAATATATCGTATATACACATATATATATATCAATAATTTGTGAACTAACAACTCATAGCGCATGATATACTACGTTTTCGTGGATGTATGTAACATAAAGAAGAACTTAGTGTAACCCACCCACCCCAGCTATCTTTCCCACCGCCAATCCACCTTTCATAATTCCAAACGATATCATTTTTTAAAATGACTTAAACTTGTCTGTCTTTCCGTCACTTTTATGTTTAACTTGCAGGTATCGTAATTCTTGATGTATGATTTCAACGAATGGGTCCGCTTCCATATAAGGTCTCCCGTGAATCATTATTAACTTAAGCTTCTTTGCCTGTCTATGTCTGTTCATGCACTTATGGCCTTAACCTGTGGGTCGTAACCTTTGATATACGATACAAGTCACTTCAACTTTAGAGTCCGCACCCATACAAGCTCTTCCACGAATCGCTATTGACTTCAGCTTGTCGATGGGATGCCTGTCCATTCATTTTTGTCTTTAAGCTACAGATGACGTAGTTTTTCAGCTTTCGAGCACACTTTCCTATAAGGTCTCCCGTGAAAAACATGTCTTCACATCAAAAAGGGCACAATTTGTTCTGTTTTATGAGGAAAAATGAGGAAAAAAGATCGCATTAGATGGGATGGTGTAGGATAAGTCGACTTTAAGCGAGTATAAGGTTTAAACTTGTTTTTGTTTTAAGCGACTCTTTCCATTTGCAAGATCGATATTCAAAAAGTAATAAAAGTAAACCGATTTATTTACTTGGTTCAAAAAAGTCAATTCTTCGAGTGGCACCGCTTAGCGAAAAACTCGAGAGCGTTCGAGTTCGGATTTTGAAAATAGAAAACACTAATTAAGAGTCTCATAGTTTTAGTGTTAATCTGATAAGTGGTTACTGTCGGTGGTGAGTAGAGTCATAATAAATCAAGGATAAGTTGAAAATTTATAAAATTCTCACTACTTAAGACGTCAATCGCGTTTCGTCCGAAGCTATGTTTTCCGAGCTGGTCGACAGTTTTAGCTGCAAAAGTCAACTATACGAAGAGCTTCATAATAAGATTTCCTAAAGAAAGGCGTAACATTTTTTAAATTCGTTTACTTTGGCCGATTTTTAGAAATGTTGTCTAAAGTTGATGACATTGCTTCTTAAAGCGGCTTTTTCAAGATCGAGCATCCTTTAGTAGACATTAAATAAAGTTTTAAGACTGTGTTAGATAGAAAACTATAATTAATAGGAATACGGTCAAGCAAGCAGGGTGTAAGAACATCGATATCCTAAATTTTGCTTTAAAAAATTTATTTTAAAAAAAGTTGCCACGACAAATATATAGGAGCAAGTGAATCATAATTTCCAAAAGTACGTATAAAAGTCAGTATTTAGTTGCCGATGCATGGAACCAAAAGTTGGACAAATTTATAGTCTTCTTTCTAAAAATTTCTAGCTTTTTAATTTAAAAATCCGCAGCACTTCTTAATTTCCATATATAAAAAAATGAGCAGTTGATAGTCCTCAAAATAATATCAAAAATGTAAAAAAGAAAGAAAGGTTCACTTTGCTAACTCGTATTACACGACACGGGATTTGCTTTGAGAGAGTTTCGTTCCTTTTATTTAATAAAATGTAAGCTAATTAAAGTAAATGTTATTTTATCATTAGGTAAAGTGTTTTTCTTAGATTTTGAACAAAACTTTTTCAATTCATTTACTTTTGTCTCATTCATGTCATTCAACCACTTACTAGCCACAGAATCTCGCGGCTTTTATCATTAAAGCAAATGCTACGCTACACTGGCTTTGGTTTTTTTTTTTTTTGCTTGTTTTTTCGCTCAGTTATGGTTATTACCGAAAACGGAGAGTCAACGTCAGCCACTTTTAATGAGCCAAATTCGTTGTTTTGGTAAAGTGCAACCTTTTTTCTTTTTGTTATTTTCATAATTAAGTAAATTTCCCGCAAACATTCGTACAACACTGGCACAAGAAACAAAACAACCAATTGTGGTCGCATTCACTAGTCAACAACATACGTATGTATACATATATATATCGGCAGAAGAGGAAAAATGGAGACAAAAAAAAGTTTCAGATTTTTACCAAATGACATTTGTTAACCACAGTTTTCCAAAGATATTTGTTGCGGTTCTTTATGTTTTGAATCGTAATTCTTTACACAAAGACTACAACAACACTCTTTACATATATTTCGTACATTTTAAGCTTCTTTGTAGATGTATTAAAGGCAAAAGAAAGGAAATTTCAGTAATTGTAACACTATCCATACAATATTCGATAACATTCGTAGATTTGTACCCAACCATTACCCATAAAAAATTATTAACTTTTTGAATTCATTCGTTACGAGAAAAATTGAACGAAAGGGAATAGTAATGCGAATAAACATGATCACTTAAAAAAAAAAAAACAAGTGAAAACACCAGACTTCGACGTGGGCTATCATTAAATGCCCTAAACCAGTTTCATTTCGTTGTTATTCATATAACGACTTTTAAAAATGCGACTTTATATAAGGAATAGTCGAAAAAGTGATCCAAATCGAGACATTTTCAATAGCGTTCGTTCTTGCCAAGTGGACAGACAGACAGACAAAGTCTAAGCAAAAAGCGATTCTTAACCGTTCGGTATAATTAAAGGTAAATGTATCTCAAGTTCTTCTGGTTTATTGCTTACATCCACACAAACATAGTATACCTTTGTAACTCAAGTGGGGTAGGGCAGGTAGAAAGCCAAAGGAAAAAGCCTTTAGACATTACGAAAAAACTGCCAAGTAAATTGTTAAATATTGGACGACAAAAGGAAGTTCGATAAAAATTACGAACAATTTGATACGTTAGCTAGCACGGTAGAATACAAGATGGCTAATATTAAACGTGGTACAAGCACAAATCATGAACAGTCTTCAAATCCTCGAATTTAGATCGCAACATCTGAACTGTTACCGTGACCTAAAATAGGATGATCCCGAACGGAAAATACTTAAGCTAGGGAAAGCTGTAAACAATTCGTCCGCTAATATTCTGCACGAGAAGTTCAACACAACGTCCCTTCATGCCGCGTTCGATCACAAGCGACCTGAAACGCAAGAGTTTGGCTCGGTCCAATAAAGAATTTCATGTTCTTTAACTCAATTCGTCTGAATTTTTGAAACATAGTTTCACTAACCCTAGATCACATCAAAAACGGAAAGAATGGACTTTAACGGATGGCAATGCACGAAAGCATACGACGCATAAACCTTTCGTCGGGAAATGGCTATGGTTAGAAAAGGAAACATTCCACGCCTTCACTTCCGGGAGGTCCGATAGTTTTTGGAAGCGTATGACTTAATATCCTTATGGACAACCGTAAAGGAAGGCGAAACGATGACCGACGGATATTGTTCAGCGTTATATAGCAACGAATCCTAAAGAAAAGTTGCGTTGTTCTTATCATATATGTTACTTAGCGATTACCTTGCTCTTGATAAACGTGGGGTTTTATTCAATTGTTTATCAAGTAATTGTTTTTTTATTCAATTTATTTTTCCAAGTAATTAAATTTTTTTTCTTATTTCCCTGATTTTTATATTATTAGCAGAGTTATTTTGTTGCATTAGCATTAAAGAGATTCTATGATTTATTTATTCATTTCAGTTTTTTCTTGCTACAACTCTAACCTTACGGCAATTATTTGCTCACTTGTTCTCATTAACTTATTTTAAGTTGAAATGTAGTGAAAAACAAAAACAAACTCCCAGTAAATAAACTTAATAATTACTTTTGCTTATATAAAATTTTAATATGCGCATACACACAAATACACACGCACACTCGCACAAAGAGAGAGAGAGAAATTCATTTATAAACATACATAATTAAGTTTTGTATAAAATTTGCATTTAATTAATGAGCCAGCAAAATAAAAGTACTGAACAAATAGTAACGGAAAGTTTGCCTCGTGTAAAACATAAATCAAATTTCATAGATTTCGAAGAATACAAAAAGGAAAAGAAATCATTTTTTCTAGTCATAACATGCTTGGATAGCAGATGCCTGAACGGCATACACTTGTTATAAATCTACATACATAAAAATATTGTATTCTGTAGAGGTAGAAAAAGGTTTTGCTTGGGATAAATTATTCTCTCAAATTAAAATTGGAAACCTTAAAAACCATGCAAAGCTCTTAGCTAACTTCGTGCGGAAGGAACCTCATAAAATTTACGCTTTTGTCGAGTTTCGAAAACCAGGTCGTACATTTTTCATGTCAACTAATGAACAAATTTTACCATATGCGTAAATATCAAGCTTTTTACCACCAGCTTAGATATCCAATATGGGGAATTTGTAAACAGGCATAAAATCCGAACGACACACTCTTTAATTGTCACTTAAGATGAGAGCACTTTAATCCAGAACTCAATGCAAAGGTGCGTTTTAGCCCAAAATTAGAAACAGAAATAGCGTTACGCTTCATTCCATTTAATCAACAAAGCATACTCTCGTAAAGAATGCATATTAACATTCGGATTACGATTAATTGGGCTTTTACTAAGAATTATTTTTACTCGAAAAAATCGATTAACTTTATGAACTCGATATAGTATGACTATAACTATTATACCCATCACTAATTTAGCCCATGCACCCATGACCATTGAATTGATAGGAAATCAAAGAATTTCGGGATCCTTTGACTTCCCAGCCTTTCAGGCGGATTAACGGCGACATAGCGTTTCTCCTTTCCCCCTTTTATTGCACAAGAACCTCATTTTAGAATGTTTGAGCATAAATTATAATGAAGGCGGAGTTTATTAAAACTGATAAATATCACTATACAGAATTCACTGACATTATTTTCATTGTATAAAAGCGTGAAAGCAAAATTTTGTTTTAAAGAGAAGTCTATCGATGGTCAACCTTAGGAGACTAAGGGATTGTCACCTTATGCACGTGATCATGGTAGAAAGGACTTTAGAAAGACTGGGAAAGAAATATGTTTCTTTTTCTAAAATTGAAATTTTCAATTTCACGGCCGAATTCATCATTAACATCAAAATCTTCATTACACATTTATAACTTGTTTTGTAAGAGCACTAACTCCTTCCAATCGCTGTCAGATTCTCATCTCTTCAGAAATCGCCTTTTGGAAATGCCTCTGAAGATCGTAAGAAGTCGTTTAGGTTACAAGAGAAGTAGGAATTGAAGCGTAACTTCCCAGCAGGGATTAATTTGAGACAGTTCTCTTCTCTCTGGTAGCGTTTGGGAAAAAGTCCAAAACCTTAAGCAAAAAAAATTCTTGCAGGTGATGAGCTTTTTTCGAATTATTCCAAAATCTTCGAAGCATAATAGTAAATACATGATGCTATCAGAAATTCGTAGCGACTTTCTGATCCCTAACAATGTGATAACGAATGAAAATGATATTCGTCAGCAGCCGAATCTTTTATTCTAAGCTTTTTCTTAAAAAAAAAAAAGAAAAATCGTTAAATACACAAATTCGAGTGTTGGTCTGAAGCCGTGACCTTGCATAGAATTTGCCGGCTTTCCATATAAACCTGCCAGGGTTTTTGCAAAATTCGGAACCGATATCTTAACTTTGGCAATTTACGACATACATCTGCAGAGAATGAGAGACGGTAGGACCGACTTTAAATGGAAAATGCATAAATGAATTCAGTACATATATACTCTGTAGGGTCGGTCACTAAACCTTTCTTCTGTTGATTGCAGACTTTTTCACGAATAAATTAAATTTCAATATTGAGGGGCCATAGCCGACTTTCTTTAAATTTCCCAGCGGTACTGTAGAATCATTCATGAAATATGCGTATAAATTTTTATTGTTGTACTTTTTATTGTTTCTAAAGTCCAAATTTTATTTGTTCTTGAAAGTGGTCTCAGGTGCACTACGGGACGGGCCTTTTGACCCATTTAGCCCATTTTCAATACCGAGCAAAATTGAAGTCGATAGCTTCATGGTTAAATTGATTCAGAAATCGCTGATGAGAAAACAACCGCATACCTTGTTAGGTGTCTCTGTTCAGTAGTGCTTTCTATATTGTTTAGAAAAAGGCACTTTCACACAAGTACTTTTTATAGCTGAACAAAAACAAAATATTATTTATTATTTAAATCCGCAGGCATTTTGCTCCCAAGCCTTCCACATTTATATACAATGCACTAACGCTATTATGTAGAGACAAAAATAAATGTAAAAAATATATGCATAAATGTACACATTTTTTTGCATTTAAATTAAACATGACGACTCATTCCAATACAATGGCCCGCATTAGCGATGAGTTTAATGTGATCTGACGAAAAAATGAAACTTTGAAAAAATTATAATAGAATATAATATGACACGAGGAATCCTTTATTATTGGACAGATGACAATGAGTTTACCAGCTAATACCAGTGTGATGGCTTAACTGCGCTACAACTATTATTGCTACTGCTGCTACGGCTTCTGTTATTGTTGTCGAAAAAACAAAAAAAAACAAAAAAAGAGCATATCAGTAACAGCTACACACTGATGCCGCGCAGTCAAATGTTGAAAAGCATTTTCGTCAATTGACATTTTGAACGGAATGTCAGCGACACCACGAACATTGGCATTATCATCGTCATCATCATAATCATTATGATCATCGTTAGCCATAACAGCAACACAAGCAGCAAGAGCAGCATTAGCAGCGACCGCATCAACAAAAGCATTTAAATAAAAATGTGTAGAAGTGGTCACCCGTATAGCGTTCTTTGCTAAATGAAATGAAAATTCTATTATACTTTTTTGCGTTTTGCTTTTTGTTTTCGTTTTTTTTTTTTTTGACTCATGCTAGACTCAGTTCGGAGACCAAGTTAAACCAGTTAACACTGTGGGTTATTAGATTAATGTCGGCCCGTGCTTATGTCTTTTTCCTCCTTTTCATCCCTATTAGAGAAATGACTTCGCCAACAAAAAACTAGCAAAAGAAGAATTCATGCAAAATCGAAAAAGAAGAAAGGAATTCGAAAATCTATTACAATTGTAATAAAAAACCAGCTAAATGTGTGTAGTACGATTTTCGAACAGTTATTTGACTATGTAAGCCGATGGGAAAAAAAAAATCTCGGAATAGTAAGGATGGACATTTACTTTTTCCTCTTTTTCCGTACCTCCAGGTTTCATTACATTGTTTACAATCGTTCGCAACACTGTAGGGTGATTTACCCCTTGTGGTTGGGAAGAAATTTTTTTATAAATCGAATAACTTGCGTCACTTTAACAAGGCATGCGGGCGTTTTAGCAAAAGTGTATGGAAATATTCTTATTATCATTACAATTTATTTCTTTGAAGGAAATAAACTCTTGGATTAAAGTAAGATGATCCCTTACACATAAGATTATTGACTGTATGTAGGGAATAGTTGATTAATTACTTATATATAAACGAGAAAGTTCGAATTACGTTTTTACATATGTAGAGGTAATCGATTAATTCGTTTGCGTATTCCGCTATCAATTGGACAATGTTCCCCTTATTATTATGTGTTGGTCCTGCCTGTATGTTTACATGATTTGTCTTATAATAGCTTTGCAACAGATACTTTGAAATTTCTGCTGTATTTGGCTAGGATCCTTGTCTGGCATGAAGAGTTCAGTGGACGGATTATTGCTTATTGTGCCTTCGCTTAAAAGCTTTCTTGGCTTTGCCTTCTGCTTACCTACTGATTGTTAGTTTATTATTTACTTTCTTTATATTAAATCTTAAAAGATTACAAAAATTAACCCTAAAGTAGGCAACATTTTTCTGAATACTTTGCTCGAAAAAGTATACATAAAATTTATTGTGCAAAACGCCGGATTTTTCTGCTCACAAAGTAATAACAACACACGATCTTTTGGCAGCGGTTCGAACATCTCCGAAGTTAACGCCAAGCGACATAAAGAGATGAGAGGATTAGAAGAAACACTTACGTACAGGTACACATACATGTAGTCAATTACGTAGCATCCTCAGGCATATTCGAAAAATTAATATATAAGTTGTATGGCACAGGTATTTACAAAGGTTTTGCTCGAAACCACGTTTTCCGAGTTTGCCGCACCGTTGGCTTTTTCAACAATCATCCAAATGTCTGGGAATTTGAAGTGCATCTTTGAGAGAATACTCTTTAGCGAGCATCGTGAGATTTTTCCGACTCCAAGTTAAAACATCTTGTTTCTACTGCATTTACTCTTCCTTGCCCAAGAAGGAATGCTATTGAAAATGGTTCGGATCGGACCTTTTTTTTCACCACTGTTCATATAACGGCTTATCTCGAAAACTCACCGCATGAATAATTGCATTAAGCGGATTTGTGTAGAGTATTCAATGGTCGACTGTGTCCCATTATTGTGTTTTGAGTTGTTTCTTTTTTCATAAGCGTAGAAAATGTATTTTTTGTGAGCTTATTTTGGTGGTACGCCTCAATGCGAGGCTTTTTTTTGCCTTTCCACAAAAAAAAAGGATTTCTATTTTTCCTTTCTTCTCTCTCACATTGATGATTGGCTAAGCTATAATATTAATGACGCCTGATAAAGAAAGAAGAAAACAGAGAATGTACCGATTTCATCGATCATTTTTTTTTTATCTGAGCCTTCTCTCAATCCACTTGTTTTTTGCTTATTTTAAACCCTTAAAATATATGAGCAGTCATGACTAACTCAACTTTTACTCTTTAAACAAAAGAGAAATAAAAACGAGAAAAGGGCGGGCGATGTGCCTTTGATTACTGGGCAAGTATTCCCCGGTGAAACTATGGTGAAATGATGAATGATTGAAAATTATCGGAAAAGTGAATTGCTGTAGAAACTTGAAAATCATAATCGTAGCTTGTAGTATGTTCCCAACATATTGTGGGGGGATGAGCTGATGAGCACAAAAATTGAGACATAAAAATACATGACATCCTGATTGCAATCACCTGTGTTCGTCTCTGCGTTAATATTTATAAAGACATCCAAAACAGATAAAGAGAGAGAGAGAGAGAGATAGAGGGAGAGAGAGAGAGAGGGTGAAAGCCAAAGCGAAGTGTATTAGAGAAACCCATTGAGGCAGAGATAATTACTGTGGTCCATAGTAATAATGGAAAGGCATATATTACCAAGAGAATGGGCAAATGCAATATCCAGCTGAGTGCTTAACGGCCAACAATCCTAACTATTAGATTATAAGAACTTTATACAGGAATTCAAGACACAAATTTTTTATAACCATACACATATAAGCGTAAGAATAAAAGTGCACAGACGAACAAAAATATTTTGAAAGAGATTCCATAAAATATTTAAAGCTCAGACCGCTTTCATTTAAAAAGAGAAAAAAAGAAATTTTTATTGAAAATTTCCGAAATTTTTTCAAACAAAGCACTCTTACCTTACCATTTTTTTCATCTTTTTTTTGGTTTGTGTGCATATACAGATTATTGCATACGTATCTATTTGTGTCTCTCACTAAGGAAAACACATTAATCATTTTCAATAGAAAATTAGCAATTAATAACTGCCGGCAAAGTTTTGGGACCAGCAGCATTTAAAGATGAAAAGAGTCAAAGGAGTTTCCCAGGATATTGCGAGAAAATGAAATACACCTGCACTCTCAAGTCGAGATATTTGAATGTATTCTACTTAGATTAACAGAAATATGTTTTTAATTTGAAAAACCATTAGTTATCGAAGGTGTTGTGGCTGTCGTTCCAAGAGTATTATGCTATGAGAGGTTATGTGTGTTTGGTGGGTAAATAAGAACACATGTGCTTACTGTCATAAGCTATACTCTGGCACATATAATGCACAGACTTATTTCACTCTTGAAAGGACTTTTACAATTTCTCTACATACATACATACTTACATGCTTACACATTAAGCTTTGATAATAAATAAATTACTTTACATTCTCTCTCTCGATGTTGTTGGGGAGTCGAACAAAACTTTTGTTCTTTATCTTTTGTCTTATGTGTAAGGTCTGTCAGTATGTGTATATTTGCGTATTGTCTCTTGTTGTCTTGCCTGCATGTGTAACCAATTTTTATGTGTTGTTGTTATTTTCTTTTTGTTTAACTTTTTTTTTTCTCTTTTGTTTTTACTTTTTTACTTGCTTTCTACATTCTTGTGGCGTCAAAGAACCTTAACGAAGATAAATAGTTCAAGTTTTTTTTTATTTTTTGTTTTGTTGTTTTTTTTTATATATATTTCGCTGCCAAATTTAGTGGAAAATTGAAAAAAGCTTTTTAATGTGTTCGTACACTAACTAACTGCACATACATACATGTATAGGCATTTTTTAAACATTTACATACAGTGATATCTTTTAGTATTTATTAGAATCCTTGCTATTGTCGCTGTTATTTAAGAAGGAAGAGATAGAAAAGACGATGATAGCAAGAGCGAAGAAGTTCTTCGGCCATATTTTTCATGTTCTTAATTTCTATGTTTCCAGGCCGTCATATTTCGTTGGCACCATATCTTTTTTTTTGCAAAAAAAAAAAAAAAAAAGAAACCATTAAATTAAAATTTATATATATCGCGATTGGCTAATAAATTCTGAAATTTATTATGCTTTAAATTTCGATAACTAATCATAATAAAAATAAATTTAAATTTCATTTTGTTCCTTTTACACTTGAGCATGGCATCGCTCTGTAAGTGGGTGATATGTCATGCGGTAAGGGGTGAGCCTTAGAGGAATTTCGATCCTTACTAGATAGAGTGGAGCGGTTACACTCAGCATATTGCATTCTGTCTTCAATCTCGAAAGTAGGCGTTAATGCACTCCTATCAATAATGGCTTACCTCCTTCGTAGTGAGGAAGAAATGACACGCAAGCTTAGGGGAGTGGAGCCTGGTTTCCGAGAATTCAAACATTTTAATACTGAATATAGTTTTCCTAAAGAAACATAGTCCCTATCCAACAAAGGACTACAGGGCCCACTGTCTAGTTCGCCCGTTTAGCACTGTGAAGACCCCGAATTCAACTAATTATTCGGTGTCTCACTTTTTTTTGCATATTTTAGTTTGTCTATTTCTATGATTTTGCGAACTGTATAAAAAGACAGGAGATAAGCGCAAGTTGATGCAAGTTACACTTAAACTTTATAGAACATCGGTTGCTTGTTACAAAGGCGTTCATAAAGCGAAGAAGAACAAAACTGTTTATGGTCCTCCAACAATCTCAACTTGTGATTATTGCTTACGACTAGCACAAAAATAATGCTTTGCGCGCGAATGATACGAACAAAGGCCAACGACGCCCAGAAATGTAAAAAAAGGGTGCAAACTTAAGAAGAATTTCTAGTATATTTGGGAACTACTCAGCAAGCAACTTCATCATGCTTTGAAGCCACGGTAGCGGTTGGAAAGCAAAGAAATCAAAGGAATCCGACTAATTAGAGCCCAGAGACGATTTAAGCAGATTATCGACCTGCGAACAGCCTTTCTACAGTTAAAAGTGGAAGAATTTTCTTTGTATCACATCACAGCTGGTGAACAAAAGTTAATTCATTTTGCCTGTTTAGACGCAAGAAATTGTCTAGCTATCCATCTGATGCGTTCCCCTTAGACGATAAGCGGACTGAGGCAAGTAATGTAGCTGAATTAAACGATGTGAGCACTTAGTGAAGCCATTAATGATGAACTGAGTGACAGAGTAAAACATCTTGTTTTGAACGGAATAAAAACGAACTTGTAGGAATAGCTCTTAACCCCTTAAATGGAAATGACAAATGTCGCCGGATACATTTTTTGCTCAAGATGCTTCTTTAACGGTTTATGCTCGCCGTATATTGAAACGCTTGTGTGCTAAAAAGCCTATAACTTTTTAAAAGTTAAAAGAAAAACATTTTACGATATTTATACATACCCCCACCCCGCTGTGTTTAATATTTTCTAATTTTAGATAAAGGCACAGAACAATCTCTGTAATTTTTCCTTAGTCAATTATTCTGCGAGCGTAAGGAAGTGAATGTTTTTTTTGTTTAAATTGCATTGAATTTGGGGCGATTTGGGAATCTTTATAATATGGCTTAGATTTTTCAGTTGGCAGTGGTCGTGTAAGTTGGCTCCCGTGTCAAGGTTTGGATCACTTTTACACAAACTGATTATGAATATTTGATCAAAACAAGTAAGTTGTAGGGTGTATAAGAAATTTGTACATCATTTTTGTCACACTGAGCCGTCCTCAACGAATTGATCCGTGAGCATAATTAAATCAATATGATGTCTTACGCTAGTCAGCCATTACAAATGCGCCTAAAAGGAAAGGGCATATTCAGTATATCCTTGGCTTAAGTTGATGTGTAAAAAAAAAAATGTGTAAAAGAAAAAAGCAAAACGAAAAAATATGAAAAAAAACGAAAATGAAAATATCAATAGTGGTAGAGGCAAAAAGGTTAATATGAAATGTTACTTAAGTCGCAAGTTTGTAACCTTTCATGGATAAAAATTGCAGCATACGTACGTCGGTAAGGTCAAGATAAGGCTATCGTAGCAATTGATAATAAAGCTAAAGTGTGGCAATAGTTGAGACATCATTACTCCACCACTTGTCAAGTAATGCGATAAGCTGTCAGTCTCCGAACCTCCTTTATAAATTTTCTTTCATTTCATCACAGCTGAACAGCTGAAGTTGAAATAGAAGTTGTGATCGAAATTAAAACCCCAGTGCTGCAAATGCCAGTTTCTTAATTTCCTTCGTTCGCATATTTTCTATGAGAAGAGATGCAAGCTAAGCTTGCTTGCAAAAACATGCTTGCGTACAACCATGAGGTACATATATATATATAAAGGCTTCTCGATGGCTCTATAAATGTTTTCAAAGTATACGTAGCGTCAGCCATCGAGATTAGTAAAAATAAATCTATGACAACTCAAATGTAATCTCACATAACATTATTTGTATTTTAAAGGTAAATGTGATTACATTTACTATTAGTTGTTTCTTTACTCTTCTGGATGTTTGTCTGCATCGCTCTCTCTCTCTCTCTCTCTCTCTCTCTATTACTCCATTTTTCTTATTTCATGTAGTTTAGTTTTGCGAGCGCATGTTTGCCAAAGTATAGATTACGAGAACTAAGTGTTAAATTCTTAAATGTATTTAAGGAAAAGAAGAAAAGAAAAAAAAAGACTGAAATAAATGAGAAAACCAAACACTTGATGTAGGATTACAAGTGCATTTGGTAGTAGTGGCAGTTGTAAATTAAAGTTATAGATGGATACGTATTAAAAGCCATATGTAATGTGGTGGTCTATGGCTTACCTTGTCGGTAAGTTTATGTGATATTATGATCCTAGACCGATGATAAGAACATTTGCCAGTTTGGCAGTTAGTTAGAAATTTCATTTTAAATATCCGGCCAGTTCGTTTGCCAAGTGTTAAAAATTTTAAGCAATTAAAAGATAAATTATACATGAAACGATTTATTGTTAGTATAAATAACGTAAAGAATTTTTAATTATTTTTTGCTTAATTTATTAAATGAAAATTATTTTATAAGAGTTTGAAGCAGTATATTACGTTGTTGATAGGTGTGGTTCGATCAAAGTTTTCAACCTGGTACACACACGCATACCAATTGATGGACTTTAGTTTATGACTCAATTTATTTTTAATATTTAAATTAATTTCTTTTAAGGATTTCAAAAAAGGTGGAAAAGTGAAAAAAAAAAACATTTTGTTATTGTTTCTTTGATTCGGAAATCAGTTTCACCGATTCGCAAAGCAAACCATACGGCCTTCTTATTTAAATGGATCCTACATGGGTCTTTTAATTTATTATAAGAAGCGACAGGAGATATAATGTCATGAGATGAAAAATTCATTCAGAAAATAATCATGGATGTGGAAGCAATAGTCCCTGGGTCAAATTTTCTTTTTCGTTATGAATTGAAAGGAATGATTGGCAACACGATATAACAAGGCATCAATAATGTTATATGAAAAAAGAAACATCAATATCTGAGTAATTGAGGCATCGAAGAATAGAAACCTTCGTTTCATTTTGAAATCACTCAAAAATGAACGCAAAGATCAATAAATGAAAAAAAAAAAGTTGTGGCATTTGTTAATTAAGTTGAAAGTAACTGCGTAGTAGAAATAACCCAAAATTTTTCGCAAATTCACTATATTTTCTAAAATCTATTCGATCAATGCGATAAGGATTAGTAGGCTCGTGCCGATATCGAATAAACTCGAGAGATGCCGATTATAGGCTCGGCATAACGAGTAGAGACTTCACAGTTATCTAAAAAGTATGCATCCGTTTTACTATCGAATGAAAGGCTTTCCGATCACAAAATTATTCAAATTACGATTCACTCTACTCGACATCGACAACTTTAAACTAGCTGGGATAGAGAATGACATGCACGTGATATTAGATACACGCTGTGCTCTGGTCAATGAAAAGGCGATAAGGTCGATGGAATTCTTTAAAAATTCGATCTTTTGACATCTCATGAAATTAAACATTGATCAATAAACAGTTAAAGCCCATTTTCGTAAGGCTGGATACAAAAGGAATCTTGATGTTTAATAATCCGAATGCCCATCTGCGAATCTTTGCGGACACAAGATAAACTCTAACCATTTTTGAACAAATTAACAACGAGCGACGTAAAGAGCATCACATACGTCAATAACGTCCGAAAGAGACCATAGCCCTAGGTAGGTAAAGCTGCTGACAAAGCTAAGGGCGACGCCACGTAATGTACCGCTTTATATTTTTCGGAATTGAAAGGAAATCGCGTATCGTGCGATGCTTTTACCTACCCAGCTCAACTAGAGTTATTAACGAGCGCAACTGAGACATAAGGATTCAGAGGGGAAAATCGTCTTCCTCCAATACGAAGAAGCAAACCTACAAACATATATTAATGAAATCAAGTCAACTTGGCTCGAAAAAGTATTATGTGTCATCTTGCCCCGTCCGAAAACAATTTGTTTGTGTTCGAAGTTTCTTAATAATGTAAAGTTGACTTCACAACCACGCTTTTGCAAATGATTTGGCCCAGTTTTTCGTCCGCGAATTCTAAAAGTTCTGTAGTGATAGCGCAATGTAAAGATCTTACAAAGTTACAAAATTTTATCGATCGAAATTGCCGCTAATTGGTTTAATAAATTTCATATAAAATACACGAAAAGTGTATACAAATTTCGGCGAAGAAACGCCATCAAATTTTTCTTTGCTCCACCTGTCCTATTCTATCACATATGTAAAATGTCTACAAGCATAGGTCCACCAGTGTTTACATGGATGGAATGCTGAAAAGCATTAGAATTTTAAGTTCATCTCGTCATTTAATCGTTATCTAGTCCCAGCTATAAATTTCATTCACTCGTGGAACTCATCATTTTTAAAACTAATATTTTTAAATTATTTAATAATTACTATACTTTATAATGGAATCATAGAAAATTGCTTAATTCTTTTTTCCAGACGCCTGTTATTAATTAAAATCAATCGATGCTTCATCAGCGTGGAATAGCGGTTTTTAAGATGTCCCTTTACATACCAACATACTGTCGTAAGTTCGTTGTCTTTTATATGTGCTAAATTTTGTTTACATTTCTGACAACAAGAAAGAGTTCGAATCGAATTTTTTCTATATAAAATTACAAGAATTTTTCGAAACCGATTTTTTATACAATTGTGGAAAAAGTTACGAAAACTTTTTGTTCACTCTATGAAAAGTTATGATTTCGCTTTCACTGATAGCTTAGTACCTATAGAAGAGAGGGAGACGGGTAAATATATAGAATGTTAACAGAGCGATATTTTTCTTAATTCTTTGCTCTAGTTTTTGCAATTCGTATAATTAGTCACAAGCGGGGGCATATAGGACACATGAAATCTTTGTTGGTAGCTTTGAAAACCTAGAGCTTTAAAATAAATCTATTAATACTTTTCTTTAACTTATCTCATTTTATTTCTCTTTTAATTTATTATATTTTGTTCATCATGCCTGTGGTTAAGAGCATTGCAATAAATCTAATTTACAATATAAACTGAACAGCCAAACACTGAAACAATTCATATTAAATTTTCTTACAAGTTCTTTCAGTAACCAACGAATCCGTCGTTGATGTAAAGTACTACAACTATAAGAAAGAAAAAAAAAAGAAGGGGAAGAAAAAACTCTAATTTATAACTTACAGAAAATTACATTTTTACTATGGTTTATATACCAAGTATAAGAATCAAAGTTGGCTGTAAAGTTTCAAGCAAAGTAACAGCAAAAGCGCCAGCAACAGCAACAGCACCGGCAACGGCAACGGCAACGGCAACGGCAGGCAGCATCATCATTAACATCGTCATCATCGTGATCATCATCGCCACCATAACAAACGTCGACAACATGTTTTACTACACTCAGTTAAAGTTAGGACCACACAAAACCAGCAGAGCAAGGCAAACAAGTGAAGAAGTAAGCGAATCCAAGTAATTTCATATTTTATGCTGATAAATAACATTTTTTATTGCATTATGCCGAGAGTATGAGAGTAATAAGGACATCTTTCTTCCACTCACTCCTCTTTACGTCTCTTTCTTAATATAAAATTGAACGAAGGCAGCTTTAATGTCAGCGTGTTCTTTATGGGGTAGAAGGTGTTTTTCGAGCGAAGGAGAAAAATCATTTCCGGTGTAGGTCATTGGTCTTCAAAAATGCAAACCCCTTTGCAATATTGAATGTACATACACTACGTATTGTCATTGTAAATGTTTGAAAGTGTGTTGGATTGATTGTACAAAAAAAAAAAAAAGTAAAAAAATCACGTATAATTCATGTTGATCTCTAACCGCAACCGTATATACCACGCCACACTAACCTGACACTCAAAAGGTATACGTTACAAAATAGTAATAGTAGTTGTTCTTATATGTTGTTGTTGTTGTTGTTGTTGTTGTTGTTGTTGTT